>JAPTHN010000002.1:1130316-1236542 GCA_026936325.1 Platynereis dumerilii | reverse complement strand
AAGTATTTAGTACCCTTTGTTAGCGGTCTGCTCTTGCAACAAATCTCTCTCAAGTCTCAACCACAGTGATATATAGCTGCCAGTGTCTGGTACTCTATAACCAATAAATACACAATTTATGAATAATAATTTGGTGATACTTGTATTTACACAGTCAACCAATCAGTCAATTCTTCTACCTTATCATGAGGCCATATATATATATAATGATACAATTTGAAATATGAAATTGATGTTTAAAAGCAATGATTATATTTCACAAATGAAATGAAATGAACTTACCAAATTATGATCTTTCTATCCAATGCTAAAACCAATGTGTATACTGTATAGCTCAAAAGCAATAACTGGAATGGTTCTGAGTTAGAACTTCCTGACTAACTGTTATTCACAAAAAACACAACACCGACACCTTTTGTGGTACATGTTTATTCCCAAGCTCTAACTGTGATAAATTACATTCCCAACCCACAGTCAAACCCCAAAACATCATATACAGTTGAACCCTAAATGTGTGACTAAGTCCTACCACACATTGTTTACACGTTTTGCTGTAAGAGGGATGATCTTCCTTACAATTGACACAAAGAGGAGGGGATGAACAAGGTTGTTCCTTTGATTGAACGTGGTCCTGGGATCCACAGTGTCCACAAGCTTCTTGTCGTCGGCACCACTTGCTCAGATGACCGAAACGTTGACATTTATAGCATCTTCTTGGATTGGGGATGTAAGGTCGTACCTTACATTGCTCCCATATAACTTTGACACTCTCTGGAAGAGTCGTGTCTGAAAAAGTCAAGATAAGAAGCTCCCGATTATCCCTCTGTGGGATTCTATGAAAATGAATGACATCAGTAAAAGTTTCAAACCATTCTTGTAAATGGTCGTCTGAGTCTAAATAGCTAAGGGAGGAGAAAACCACTCCCTTGGAAGTATTCAAGGTCCGATGAGGCTCGATTATTGCCTGTGTACCTGCAACATCTTTCAGCCTAAGGAGTTTCCGAGTCTGGTCATCGTTTCTGGTCTTAAATAGGACGGTTCCATCTCTCTGTAACGTTGTCTCTGCAGGTTCGCCGACTTCTTGAAGTATGGTCTTGTAGATGGCGAAGGGAGATAGCTTGTTAGTTGGTTTGAACACTATGTACCTGTGTCGGTACTCCGACTTTTGTGTTATCGTTTGTCGATTTAGAAGTTCCGGGTCGATACAGTCATCCGAAGATGACCGCTGCCGTTTTAGTCGAGACTGTTAATTAGGAAGAGAGTATGCCATAGGAATTTGTGATGTTCATCCCCCATGCTCCCCACCCACCAAGGAGCCCAACAAGGGGGACTAATATGGGTAGGGCTGCGCCCAGTACCCTAGTCCAGGGATACATGGGGGATATACTCGTAGAAAGCTTGGTAAGAGATACAGCCAGGGCTTTGGAGTCGGAGTCGGAGTCATGGAGTCGGAGGTTTTTGGGTGGAGTCGGAGTCGGAGTCTCACTTTGATTTTCAGCTGGAGTCGGAGTCGGAGTCGGAGTCGTAAATTAAAGTGGTGACTCCGACTCCTAAAAAGAATTAATATAGTTAACAAAAACACAGTTTCAAAAATGTTAAATCAACTCCAAATTTTACTTAAAACTACCTAAGCAAGTATTCACGTAAAAAAATCCTATGAAAACTTTGTAGAATGACTTTTTCTTCTCTGTTAATAATGTAATATAATGTGCAAAAATGCCGATAAGCGGAGTCGGGAGTCGGAGTCGGAGTCGGAATTCAGGAGACCCTTGGAGTCGGAGTCGGAGTCGCTTTTCAGAAAGTCAAAGGAGTCGGGCGTCGGAGTCGGTTAACTTATCACCTGACTCCAAAGCCCTGGCGGATGCCCATCCTTCTCAAGAACGCTACCACTGGTTTGAGAATCTTCGTGAATAGTCTCGGCGCCGAGCCTAGACCGAATGGCAATACCTGGAACTTGTAAGTCCTGTTGTCCCACTGGAACCCCAGTAGAGCTTGGTGATCCCTGGCTATTGGAACACTCAGATATGCATCTTTTATGTCGGTTTTCACCATCCAGTCTCCGGTTTGCAACAGTGATGGTAGCATTGTCATGTTTTCCATCTTGAAGTGCTCGTAGCGCACAAATCGGTTCAGGGCTTTGAGGTTGATCACTGGTCTTTGTCCCCCCCCCCTTTTTTGCCCTGATGAATACCTGACTCCAGAAACTCACCTCTGTTGGTGTCGTCTCCACAATAGCCTGTTTGTCCAACAAACTCAACACTTCCTGATTCACAAGTTCCCATTCTTGGGTCGAGAACCTTAAGGCTGGGACCGCCCTGCGTTGATCTGGCGTGTCTGTCAGATCCAAATTGTAACCCTGGATAGCCTCCAATACTACCGAGTCCTGCGTAACAATTCCCCAATTGTGGAGAAAAAACCTCAGTCGGCCACCTACCTGCAAATGGGACTTGTCCGTAGTATCCCATCCAAAGGCCCTCACTGTAGGGTGAGGATCCAGCTAATCCAGCGAGAGTGCAAGTACTTCCAAACTCCCCGAACCCCCATGAGTAAGAGGAATTAAAGGATACAGACCTTGTTTTGTTCCCTGGAGCTTTCCCTTGTCCTGGGTTGCTACCCCGTCCTCGTCCGACACCACTGCCACTGGCTGGCTTTGGTCCTGGGGCCTTGGGTCTGGGTCTGACAGTGCCTGGCCCTGTGGCGGTGTGCGGGTACTGCCGGCCAAATTGTCCGTACTGCCCCCACTGGAGCTTCGTACCAGGGGGGCCTGCCCGAAAGGGCGGTCTGGTCGGGACCCTCGGCTGAGGTTTGGCCCGTCCCAGATTTTTCTTGACTTCCTGGAGCTGCTTCCCTTCCTTAGCCCGATCCAAGAGATTGTCCGAAAAAAAGTCTTTCCCGAAGAGGGCCCGCGGGTGCTCCTGCCACGCCCTGTTCTGTTCCGCTGCATCCTGCAAGATCTGCCCCGCTGACTTGGGGTCCTTTAGGAACGCCCTCAGGCTGTTCAATCTGCGTTTTTCCTCGATCAAGAACAATAAGTGGGAAGTAAAAATTGCCGATTGCTCTAAGTTCCTGAGCAGTAAATCAAAGTCACATGTCAGTTCCTCACCGTTTAGGATTTCTGTCTTCCCTTTTAGTGGACCCATAACGTCTGCCGCTGCCACGAAAGTGGCTCTGAACATCCCATCCGTATCACGGACCCGATCCGCTACCGTTGGTGGGAGTAACTTCCACATCTCAGGGTCCATCTTGCGTGGAACCAAAAAGTCCTCGGCGGGTCGAGGACAGTCCTCCCTCATACTCTTTATTTCTGTGCCTGATAAGTCCTTGAGAAACTTCATCATGTGGGCACTGAGGGCCTCCGGCAGGTGCCATTCGTTCTCAGAGCCAGTGGGCGGCTCGTACATACGGTGACGCTTCTCCGCTGGTTCTTCTGAAGTCCCTTCGTCTGCGTCCGTCTTCTGCGAAGAAGACATCTGATCGGAATCCGCGCCCTGAGGCGCAGGATTCCAGGGAAAGGGGGCTCCTCCCCAACCCATCACTTGTGCTCCCTGGCCCGGAAACGCTGGAAACATAGGCCCTGGGAACCCGCCTCCTGGATATCCTGTCGGGCCTGGCATCGGGAAATGCCAGCATGGTTGCCCTCCTGGGCTGGGCATCTATAGATACTGTGGCATCGGAGGGGGTTGTCCCCTCAGCTGGTCCATTGCCGGTCCAAAGCTGGGCCGCATCGGAAACGTCAGGTGCGGTGTCTGACTCTGCGGAGGGGCATCGCTAGGTGCTTGGGTCGGCAGGTAATTCAACCTGGGATCCGGATCCAAGCCTGGAGGAGGCAGAACTGCCCCCGTAACCCCGGTGCTCTTCTGCGAGCTGCTAGGTGCAGCCGGTTGCTGGCCTGGGTCTGACATCTCGTCTGCAAAGAGAAATCAAACTTAAGACTAGTAGTCTTCCTAGTTTAAGATCACGCTGGAAATTATTGGTGAGCTAACCAGCTCCACCATCTAGGTCTTAAGGCTAAACAGCCTAAAACGATTGTCAAGCAGAAGCTCTGACAGCCACAAATTTTTTACAGATCAAGTCCTGTCAACAAACCAGCAAAAAATCGAAACGGAGCCCTAAACAGGCACTCCCGATGGGATCATAAGATTCCCTGTGTCCACTTAACCAAGGCAGACCCAATAAATAAAGTAATCTGCACTTACGAGATCGAGAAGATCGAAAACGCTAAGTAATGCAGAAAACCAAATCCGTCGATTGCGAGCCAAAATGGCGAAGGGTGATTCGGGCTTCGTTCCAATGACGTGTCATTTTTTGATTGGCTACGAAGGGCTCGGTCTCGCTGTGCTCGGCTAAATTCGGTTATTATGTCGACTTGAAGTTTGAGAAATGAAATTAGTATTTTTGGTATCATGATCATGGGTACATTCGATTGGGTCTACTCCAACTACTCCGGAAGTGACGTTTCTACTCCGGGGCTGGTGTAAATGCTTGACGAAGGCTCGGGACGGCGGGACAGCAATAAATTGATGAATATGACCAGAGTTAAGGAACCACCGCTGCCACACAAATGGCAGACCACATTTTAGAAAGTCCAGCTCATTTGCAAGCCAGTTTTCTGCATAACTGACGGCTAGCTCTGGGCTAAATGTGGTTTTTCAAGAGACATTAAATTTGATCGGACATAATTTTTTGTAGGGCTGCAACGGTTTATTGCGGTACGAATAAACCGCGGTATTAGGCCCTACGATACACCGTACCGTCACAGCGACGAATAATTCGGTAAACCGCAGTTCCGATTTCGGCCGCTAGGGGCGCCGCCGTCGCACAAGTTTAATCAGCTGATAGAGTAAAAGTCAGCCTCACTGCTTGCAGTGGAGCCAATTCAAATTTGCTTTGGATGTTTAAGCTGTGGGGTGATTGATCTGCACAATAGACATCAATTGCAATTGACATTTTACCCCCTTTGACACCTGTCAATGTCACAGTCAAAGGAGGCAGAGGTGTGAATTCTGTGAAGGCTGAAGTGCAATTTAAATTGTAAGACCCACAGTTATGGAAAAGTTGAATTGTAAATGAGTATAGCATAAAACATGTTGTAATTTATTTTCTGTGCTGGTATGGCAAATGATGTAACTAGAATTTATTTCATTTATGATATGAATTTATCCCTATGGTATATATATAATATCAGCATACTATAGAGGCAAAGTTTCACATTTATTAGCTGTGAATAACTTCAGGTCATTTAAAACATGTTAGGCCTTCCATCCCAAGAGAGCTAATGAAAGATATCTGATTCTTGAAATCACCTTCAACTGTTAAAAAAGTACAAATCTACACTAAACCGTGAAAAAACCAAACCGTGAGTCTGAGACCGAAGACCGTACCGAACCGTGAGGTTGTGAACCGTTGCAGCCCTACTTTTTTGTTTTTCACAATATCTTCAAAATGGACTAGATTGAACTGTTCAGAATGAAATATAACACAACTGGGTTACGTTACAAGTGTTTTGAAAGCTCCCATTACACAGATATTTCAATCATATTTGGTATTCCATAGCTTCAATTTTAATAGCGTTACATGACAATTATATAGATCTATTTAACAAGAGGTTGGCACTCTGTGGAGTGCAAAGAGAAGGGGGGGGGTGACTCATGTCTTTCCATAATTTGCTGCATAAGTACATTGGAGCCTATTCAGTGTTAACGGTGATGTGAGTCATTGAATGAGGCTCTGGGTCCTTGTGGTCAGGCTCGAATGACAGACATTCTAGGAAACCGCTCCATGTGCTATTTGACATTACCAAAACGGCGATTTTGCTTAACCAAATTAAACGCCGATTACCTATGTCAAAAACGCTATTTCTTAACAAAAATGCTTCACAAATAAAATATAGCCTATAATCACAAAAACAAATGTTGTTCAGTTATCATTAGTTTGTTCTATAATTGTCTCTGTTAGCCAACTTGATAGAAAATCAAATAATCCAGTGAGAAACAAAATAGCTAGCAGGTATTGGTAGAAATCTTGAGCTATAAAATATATATACTGTAAAAATGTATTTTATTTTTTCATTAAAAACTACCCAGCACAAAAAGGAGTACATTTGAAGCTCAAATTATTTAAATTATGCTTCCCTTGTATAAAGTATAGGCAATTTTGCAGTACAATCCGAATGCATTTGGTAATTTTAATAATTTGAGCGCTTCAAATGTACTTTTTTTGCTCTTGGTCTAATTACATGTATACAGGGGTGCCGGAAGGATCGCGGACGGCAGAGGCGGTCAGCCGAGCAAAGGGAAAATCATATTCGCGCCAATTTCGCGTGACAAAATTTAAATAGAGTGTCAATTATAATTTTGAATATAAAATTACTAATTTGTGCCTAAAATTACTAAAATAAGGCATAATAATGTTTTATTATTAAGATCAAAAGGGCACACCTTGCCCCCCTGCCCCCCTGCCCCCCTTGGACAAGGGAAGGAGGGGAATTGTCCCCCCTGCCCAGGCTGCCCCCCCCTGTTCTGGCACCCCTGCATGTATACATGTGCAGACCAGAGTGCAGAGCTATAGACCCCGAAGTCGACTGCATAAAGTAGACTAGTGAAGTCATAATAGTTAGCTTCAGGGCTTTGGAGTCAGGTGATAAGTTAACCGACTCCGACTCCCGACTCCTTTGACTTTCTGAAAAGCGACTCCGACTCCGACTCCAAGGGTCTCCTGAATTCCGACTCCGACTCCGACTCCCGACTCCGCTTATCGGCAATTTTGCACATTATATTACATTATTAACAGAGAAGAAAAAGTCATTCTACAAAGTTTTCATAGGATTTTTTTACGTGAATACTTGCTTAGGTAGTTTTAAGTAAAATTTGGAGTTGATTTAACATTTTTGAAACTGTGTTTTTGTTAACTATATTAATTCTTTTTAGGAGTCGGAGTCACCACTTTAATTTACGACTCCGACTCCGACTCCAGCTGAAAATCAAAGTTCGACTCCGACTCCGACTCCGACTCCACCCAAAAACCTCCGACTCCACGACTCCGACTCCCGACTCCGACTCCGACTCCAAAGCCCTGTGTGTAGCACAGGTGAACAAGATGGGGGGGACAAGATCAGGTTCCCTATTCGAAGCAGTGAGCTCTCTTTGGAGTTACGCCTTGGAGAAGGGGATCACGCTTACTGCAGAGCACCTAGCCGGAAAGGAGAATACAGTAGCGGACGAAATGTCCAGAGTATTCACAGATTCCAGCAACTGGAAACTACAGGAAGGGGTGTTCAGAGGGATCCAGAGACGCTGGGGCCCACTGAAGGTAGATCTGTTCGCGGACAGACTGAATGCCCAACTGAGGGAATATGCCAGCTGGAAACCAGACCCACTTGCGATTCAGGTAGATGCCTTCCTGATGAACTGGGAGGACCTGCAAGCCTATACATTTCCCCCATTTTGTTTAGTGAACCGATGTCTAGCAAAGATCAGATGGGAGCAAGCAACGATGATAATCATTACTCCAGTTTGGCATGCACAAGTGTGGTATCCACAACTGTTGGAGATGTCTGTAGATCACCCAGTTCTGCTTCCCCCTCTACCGGACTTGCTCAGAGGACCCAGAGGACAGGCTCATCCTTTGATGGAACAAGGACACCTCAGCCTAGCAGCATGGAAAGCGGCAGCAAACAAGCTCAGTTCGAATTTCAGAATCAGCTGCAAGCCTCATCAAAGATGCACGACACACGGGGACTCAAAAAGCTTACAGCTGCTCCTGGAACAAGTGGAGTAGCTGGTGTGGTGAGACTCCACCATCGAGTTTTCTAGCTATCCAGAAGATCCAAAACTGGATGTGGTAAGTTGCATAAGGGCGTACGTGTCTAGGACGAGACCACTGAGGGGCTCTAGCAGTCAACTTTTGGTTAGCTATGTGAAACCACACAAAGCTATAGTAGCTTGTTCGGTGGCAAGGTGGCTCCAAACAATCATGCAACGGGCGGGCATTGACGTGTCCATTTATAAGGCACACTCTACTAGAAGTGCAGCCACCTTTAAGACCAAAGTCATGGGGTTATCGGCCCAAGAGATAATGCAAAGAGCAAACTGGACAAGAGAGAGCACATTCAAGAGATATTACCATAGGAATACCAAAAATCAAGCTTTTCAAGAAGCAGTGCTCAAATAATACAATTAATGCAACTGAAACAACTTTAAACATTCGTTTATTGTGTCGACTTGAAGTTTGAGAAATGAAATTGGAAATTTCATCAGTGTGTTTTGCACACGCTCATGAAATTAGAATTTCATGAGCAAACTTAAGTCGACATAATAACCCCCACCCTTCCCACCCGGTAATTACTTTTTCTATATGTTTCAGTGCATGAGAAATGAAGATTGATGCCTAAAGGATGCTTGTATATATGTATATACGTTATTTGATGTTCAACATGATTGACAACCAATAATTGGAAAATTTCTTCAATTGATTACTACGATCAAGTATTTCTAATTGGATTACAGTTATATATTAAGGTAATCATCTTTATTATTTATATTAATATGAGCAAACTTAAGTTTTAAGGTGACAACTCGAGGGATAGGATGAGGGAGGAATGAGTTGTCACCACCTTTTATTTGCTAATTATCCTTTTGATTGCGAGCCTTGGCGCAGGGTGATTCGGGCTTCGTTCCAATGACGTGTCATTTTTTGATTGGCTACGAAGGGCTCGGTCTCGCTGTGCTCGGCTAAATTCGGTTATTATGTCGACTTAAGTTTGCTCATGAAATTCTAATTTCATGAGCGTGTGCAAAGCACACTGATGAAATTTCCAATTCCACATGATCCTCTGGACGTCCTGCTTGCAATGACGAAGTTCGTGAGAGGCATACTCCGCGCATGAGAAAGAACCGTGAAAAGTATCAATTACATCAAATCACTGGACTTCTAATCAAAATTGGTCGTGATCTACTAATGTATTTCGAAGACTAATATTTTAGGAAAGCTATAGTGTATATATTTAATTGAGAACGTTATTTAAGATGGAACACATAAATTGATGATGTCATTAACTTGAGTGGGTTTCCAAGGTGATTCTCCTGCGTTTAACTAGTTTGCTGGACTAAAGTAATTCATACTCTGCTTAAGGCCTATCTCAAAAATAATGAAGCCACACAGCTGGTTTTCACTGAGGGTCACAAATTTTGATAACAGCTGTATGAAACAACTTCATATTACAGTATTGCCTTAAATACATTCTTATGCCAAAATCCTGAAAATTTCATGGGAATTTGTCAAAAGGTTATTGAGATAGAGATGAAAGTATATCGGAAAACATGCATTTTTTCACCTATTTAGCGTGACATAGACTTTTTCACCTGATGAATTCTTTCAATTTTACAAAGTTTGACATGTTCCATTGCTATTTCCTTTTACTTTTTGGAATCTCCACATCCCCAGGCTTCATAAATCCATTGAAACAAGCACTTCCATCCACTTGCTTTGACATGATTGAGTTATTTCAGTTCAAAGGTTGACTTTGTAAAATTGAGTCAAATTTGAATGTTCCTGATCAGAAATGCTCTAGTTTCCCTTTAGCATATTTCAGTTGAATCTTTTTGCCATTGAGATCTAGTATTACATCTACTTAGTTGTTTTGGAGCTTTTTATGATTCTGGAAAATCTAGTTCACGGAAAAATTCCAATGAATAGCTGGAAAGGTGAATGTGTCGCACGCGTAATGCTGAGAGTACTTTCAAATGGTACAGAGCTATGAAGGCTCTGTTTTTAATCTGGATTGGCTCAAAATATAGTACATCTATGAAGTTTTATTAATCTATGAATTAACCCAAGTTTTTGATTGGTTTGTGTTGATTAAATTCAAAAGTTATGTTCGACGTTGTTCGTCGCACGCGTAACGCTCTGAAAATTTTTGATCGTATTCAATTTTTTGTCTGACAAACAGTAAAGCGATCATTCTAATATTATTTGGAGTGAAAATTAACAATGAATTTCAATAGTTGGAATACGTTTCATTGCCTAATTACAAAAATTTTAACATTTATGGAGCATTCTTTAAAATTTGGGGCCAAATTGTCTAAAAAGGCAATAAACAGTAACAAAATATTTTTTATTTTGTAAATGGTTGTATTTTACCCCCAGTTATGATTGATAATTAACATAAAATCGATTTGAGTCAAAACCAGAACATTTTCTGAAGATTCATATCACACAAGTACTTAAAATCAGCTTTTTATGTCGAAAAAGGGGCAAAAAATCACACTTCTATCATCATTTGCTGAGTAGACATTCACTTCGGTGGCACTTATTTGGTATCAATTTGAAGCCTACATATAGACGCGTAACATAGGACAGTTGAAATCATTTTAAAAGAAAAAAATTGCTTATGGGGTTAATATATGTAAGTTTTGAAAAGAAATTTCCGAAAAAATTCGAAAAATTGGGTGTTTCTCAAAATGTATTTGATGCATTTGAATGAAAATCGTCCAGAAGACTTTTAAAAATGTGCCAGTTGTTGTCAAATAAAGAAAACGGATTTAAGTTCATGACAAATTACCATTCAGCCAAGTTATGTTTCACTGCCACGAAAAACAAACTTTTAAAAATTCTGTAATATTCAGCTGATATCAATTATTTCCACTCATCAAAGCACCATGGCCAATATAGTTTCTGGAACTTAAATATGTTCTTTACAATATGCTTAGGTCATTTCATACAAAAATACATTTTAAAATTTTGATGGTCATGTCACACTTTGGCTTCATTATTTTTGAGATAGGCCTTAAGCCTGTAACATAGATTTCAGATGCAAACTACAAAAATGTGCAAACTGTTAGGTCTATGTAACTGTTTCATGTCAAACTGAAGTGTTGAAATATGAGAAAACAAGATGAATAGAATCAAATGACTCTTTATTTTGCAACAAATATTTGACATAACTATGTAGGTTAGGAATAATATACATGTACTTCATAAATACTTGACAGTTACATCAACCACCATAAAGCAGTTCATTTTGAATATATCAATAAACAAAAAAGATGTTTATTACAAAGTAAAATCCCAGATTCACTCCACTTCATTACCATCCGCTCTGTTACCAAACCATGGAAAATTCTAGCTATAGATATCCTGAAATAGACAAAGTGTTTTCAATTGATTTAACTTTTTATGATGCTTTACTGCATTGCTTCAATTGATAAGGGTATGGACAGGATTTTCGGGCTTGAGTTTTTCCATCAATGAAATCTAGCGTCACTGCATCAGGTTCATATTCAATTTTGTACTTAATGATGCTTCATCTCATTGTTATTTTAACCGTAGGTTAACAGCTTGCAACCTTTGTCATTGTAACACTGTTAATCTCCAATGTTAAGTTTCATCATATCTTTTTTTTTTTTCATTGATGAAATTTAAACCACCTTCGAACAGTGGACTTGAGTTTTGGTCGAACAAGACTATACAGAAAAGGATTAATGGCAGAATTACAGATCAGTATAATGCAAGAGATGAAGAAGACGGGTGCAGAAACAGGCACGTTGAAAACCAGCAGCATACAGATGATAGTGTAAGGGCCAGTACAGAAGAGGAAAGCAAGGATGAGAATTATCATGGCTCTGGCCACCCTTTGGTGTCTTGACTGCTTCTCCTGCCCTTTGGTTATATCCCGAGAAGTAGGCGCTGGACCATTCGACTTTGAGGTCGACGCAGTCATGGAACTGGATGCAGCAAACTGGGATAAGTTCGTTCCGAGCTCTTTGTTTCTTAAATCTGCAGACGTTTTTTCCACTCGGGTAATATCGTCATGAGCTGCAAACTGAGATAAGTTCCTTCTATGTTCTTTCTCCCTTTTTTCTGCAGACGTTTCTTCCACTGGGGTAATATCGTCATGAGCTGCAAACTGGGATAAGTTCCTTCTATGTTCTTTCACCCTTTTTTCTGCAGACGTTTCTTCCACTGGGGTAATATCGTCATGAGCTGCAAACTGGGATAAGTTCCTTCTATGTTCTTTCTCCCTTTTGTCTAAAGACGTTTCTTCCACTCGGGTGACATCTTTATGAGTTGAAATATCTCTAGTCATCCGGGAAGTGTCTGGCTGGTTGAATGAGGCAGTTTCTGAAATTATGGTGAATTAAATTAGTTCTACTTATAAACAGGCAGTTTCTGAAATTATGGTGAATTAAATTAGTTCTTCTTATAAACAGGCAGTTTCTGAAATTATGGTGAATTAAATTAGTTCTACTTATAAACAGGCAGTTTCTGAAATTATGGTGAATTAAATTAGTTCTATATATAAACAGTTTTTGAGACTCTTGCAGTCTGCATGTATGTTTAAATTCATGAAAACATGCTCAGTAGCATCATATTATGATCCCACCCCGGAATTCAATTTAGTTCGAGCCAGTGATGGGCTCATTTCAATTCATGAATTGAATTTATTCGAATTAATTCAAAATTTCAAAAGATGATGAATTGAATTGACCATGCTGGAAAATTGCAATAAATTGAATTGAATTGAATGAGGCTGTGAATTGAGCTTTTAATTCAAATAATATAAGCTTTTAATTCAATTCAAGCAGCATTTATTATCCCTCAAGAAAAAAAAAGCTTGAACAGTGAGAAATTTATAATAAGAGACTGAACCTTTGAATGATTATTGACATTGTTCGATTAAAAGTATCTTGTGGCACTTTGAAAAATATCTTGGTTGATGCTAGCCCGTTTCCATTACCATGAGCCACGGGGCACCAAGAACCATGGCCCCTACAAAACAAACGGCGTGATAGAACTACTTGATAGGAAGATCATATATTCCTTTATTAGCGTATAATTAGCTAGGGTAGCATTCATAACCTTTCTTTTCAATGTAGGACTAAGAATTGAAAAAAGTACTTTTGACTAGTGAAAAGTAAAATATTGAGTGGTGGAACTTTTTCTTCTGGTGCTTCAACTATTTCCGGCATCTTACAAAACCTTACTCTTCTAAGAGAAGGTAAGGCATGTGCTAGGATGATCTCATAACATTGATACTATGATAAACTGGAAAATGGTGATATGCAGTTATGCACTAACAGATGAAATTTACAAATGGGGCACCATGAGCCAGTTTCAATAAAGTTTTAATGTACCTCCTTCTTGCAATTATAGCTGAATTTTAGCAAAACTCTACTGTTGTAAGTCCAGAACTATAGTATAAGACATCAGCTGTTTAGGACACATTTGTGCTACTTTCATGGAAAAATCTGCAAAATCCATCTGATCCATATTGTGGCATGCGCCAAGGGGAAATTTCCAGTAGATTATACGGTTTATGAGGTATCAGTTCTTTACAGTTGAATGAGAAGGATAATATTTGTGTGAGAACTTATCGCAACAGGTGCCTGATCAGATTGTTTTACTAACCTCATTTGGTCAAGCGCCTGTACCTTCGATGCAAGAGTCATTTGTCACCTTCAGATTTAGTTTAGTAGGAACTGAATCCAACTGATAACTTAAGTTTATCATTCCAATGTATCTGGATATTTTAAATGATGTGTAATAATCACGTGTACGTAAAACTTGAATTTGAAAAGCTGTAAGTTTCTTAGAGAAAAATTCGGCAACGGTTTCCGTAATTTTGCACCAGATGGCCTCAGGTGTTATGCGGGCTAGAGTTGCGATCCTATGATTTAGTTTAATTAACTAGATCACTTGATTATAAAATGAGTTTTAATCACACACATAAGTTTTTGATATCGTTTTAAAGCTCTTGAAGAGATCTGATTGATGCAGGTAGGCCTACCATTGTAGCTACAAGATCGTGCACACGCGAATCTTTGGCTGTGCCAATTACAAATTACATGTATGTAAACAGCCCCCTATGCCACTGAATATTTATTGTAGCCAAGAGGTGTTGCTATGATTATATAAAGCAACCAGCTATTTAGCAGTGAAACTTCAGGCTCAGGAGCTCAAAATGAGAAAAGTGGCTCATGGTGCCCCGCTCTCCCCTAAGTGGCTTCCATATTGAACAAATATGGACAAAGGTCAAATTGATTAAAGAAATGAGCAAGATGCTATTATATACAGTGTAATTGAACACTTCAAAGAAAGGACAGAAGCGAACTTGGCCCTTACAATTGAAATCGAGTGAGAAGTTAATTTTTGGTTTTCGTTTTTCGTAGCATAAATGATTTTCCAGTTGAGGTGTGTTAATCAAAATCTGGTATCATAACAATGAATCCTAATTTTGACACATGAATTTACACGTCAGTCTTCCCATCTGTGTCATTGAAAATTTCACAGTCAAGCTTAACATCAGCAACGGCGTTGACCCACATATCAATTTGTCAATGATGAGTGAGCATTAAAATGCACGAATAGCATTTTCCATTTAACTAACACATGTACCTGGTGCTTATGGTCTTTTACTTTACCAAATTTATCACTAAGACAAGTTACCCGACAAAATGAATTGCATTGAATTGAATTGACAACCCCTATGAATTGAATTGAATTGAATTGAATTGAATTGAGCTCTTTCCAAAAACAAGTGAATTGAATTGAATTGAATTTGCACTGATGGCTAATTGAATTGAATTGAATTGTACATGGCTGAATGTGCCAATCACTGGTCCGAGCCAATGGGACATTAAATGGAGGCGCGTTGTATCCAGTGTTCTATGCTGGGGCAACTGAAGGACCCTGGGCATTCCTGAATGAATTGGACATGTGCAAGACTCACAGTCTTCTCTTCAATCATTATCATATGGCACACAGCGCTCCTGAAGAAACATTGGGGTTAAAAATTAACCGAAAATTGGACATATACTGCCTGAAACTACACGATCATACGAACATTTTGAGACAAAAACTAAGGAAATCTGTTGGGAATTTTTTGAGAAATTCAAGTTTTAAAAAACCTTGTTTATCTCATCGCTTGAATACATGTACAATGGCTTTAATACAATAAACAGGCTTGAAAATGCAATGAAACTTGTTAGCCTAGCTCTCTAAGGAATTTCAAACAAGTTGAAACAATGAAATGAAAATATTTTGTGATTTTATAGAAGAAAATGTGTAACATTGTTTATCACACACTGTCAAATTTCAAAAATGCTAAAAATAAAACATTTCTTAATTTTTTTCAGTCTTCATTGTTAAGAAGTTATAAAAATTGCTTGTCATGTTTATGGAAAGCTTTAAATATGAAAAGTGGGTCTAAAAATTATGTTTGGACAAGCAGACTGCAGCAGATTGTCAACTTTCAAACATAATAATGCAGGTAGCGGTGACCACAAAATACACAAAGTTTCCAAACTCAGTTTAATAGAGGAATGTACCGCTTTCCTTCTCCCGTATCAAAATGGGTATTATAAATAATATAGCACGACGAGCTGTTACAGGTCTTTCGAAATCCATATGACTGACATGAAAAGAGCAGTTTGATATGTATCTGTTTATTTTGAATGAGAAAATTAGCAGGTAAACCTCTCAAAGAAATGAATTTAACCATTTACTGATCTTGCATATCTCTCCACCCTTGATATGCACGCAGTATATGCGGCCCCAAAAAACTTGAGCCCTATTACAGCTGTTGCATTCCATGATTCTGTGCATGCAAGCATATTTGGCCCCAAATCAGTTCTATTCAAAGAGATTCTTAGATTATCAAGTCAATGGAAGGTACAGGATATATATTCGAACAACCACCATAGTGTTCACTAGAGTAAGGCATGTACTTGAAAAAGTGTAGCAAACATCTGCATGTACTTCAATTTCCACACAATCAAGAACTGCCATGCCTAGTTTCATATCTTAATTTATGTCTAAGGATTTGAGGATATTCCATTCAATACTTAGTTGTACTCTCAAAATTTGAACCATGATATTTATCCTAATCCAGGCCTCCAATGCAGATGCAAAAGAAAAATGACTGCTGCTTTCACACACCTATTTAAAAAACTACCATGTGACATGTTCACACTAGCCTCAGATAACACTCTAGATATGACTGTCAAATACTTAATCCTGCATCGCCTTTGCTCTCTTTGAACTATTGTGCATAGATAGTATAATATATAAACTAAATTGGCAAACGAGAAACCCGTCTGTGTGAGAAGATAATTACTTGTTATTGTTGATACATCTATTTTAGACATGCTTTCATTTTAGAAAAGCCGTATAAAGCTTTTCATATCCAGATTTTAAAAGGATAATGAATATGTTTAATTACACCCGAAGAATGATAACATGGGGAATTTGGTTATTTTCAGCATTTTTGCATTTATATGGTGAGTGATAAACCATAATGTCACATTTACTTTAAAGACGTCAAAGAACATTTTCATTTCAAAGTTTTAGCTTGATTGAAATTCCTTAGAGAGCTACAGGTTTCATCATGTTTTCAAGCATGTTTATTGTATTATAAGCCATTTTAAATGTATTTGAGTGATGAGATAACAAGATTTTTAAAAACTTGAATTTCTCAAAAAAATCCCAACAGTTTTTTTTGCTTTTGTCTTAAAATGTTTGTATGATCGTGTAGTCTCAGGCAGTATAGGTCCCGTTTTCGGTTCATTTTTTTTAACCCCAATGCTTCTTCAGTTCCTATACCCTCAAACCTTGTTTTTGTTGCATGAGTTTGATTCTGCTAACAGGTGTCTATGGTTGCTTCTCAGATTGTGGTTTTGTTGTGATTTAGCCCGAATAAGTTCTTGAATTTATGATGGAGCTTGAGAATTAATTGCCTTCCATGTAATGTAGTCATCATCAGTTTGAAGTGGATTCTTGCTGGAATTGGTAGCCAATGCAGTTGCTTTCTACTATGAGTTACACTTTCGTGTCTTTTCAATTTCTCGATCACTCCAACTGCTGAGTTTTGGGCAACTTGCAGCTTATTTAGCAAGCAGCTGTTAATGCCATACTAGAGTCCATTTCCGTAGTCTAGATGAGGGGTGACAATAGCATTCACAGCTCTCTTTGTCTAGCTTCTTTCTAAGTTTTGAAATGTTTCTCAAGTTGAAGAAAGCATTACGACACATCTTGTTGATCTGTCTTTCCATTGTGGCACCCCAAACTTGTGTGAGAGTTTGCTTGATGTTGTTTCGTTTATCCTTAATTACCAGTGGCGTCCCTATAGGGGGCACAGGGGGGCACGTGCCCCCCATATTGGACCTGTGCCCCCCAGGTGCCCCCCATATGAACTTTGCAACTCTGGCTAAAATATATAAAAAGTATGGTGAGTGCCCCCCCCAGAGAATTGCGTGTCCCCCTAGGTGCCCCCCCCCCTACGCTCGAGACCCCCCAGTTATGCCACTGGGCTTTTCGAGCCACGTATCTGCCCTCGACTCCTCATATCGTCCCTCCCTCCGGTAGGGCCGACATATAAGGAGTCTCAGGCAGATACCTTGGTCTCGTGCACGATATCCGGCAAATCAGGGAGATATAACAGCATATATTTTAATCTGTCTTACCTGTTCTTGCCCTCTCTTCAGCTGGTGTGTCGTTGCTTGACTTCGACGTAATAGGATGGGTCTTCCCATTGGCTGGAAGCTGACCTACAGATGGAGCCACTTTCCCATCAAAAATAAAAGAAATCAGAAATGCATCATGAATATCTGAGTCAGCTAAACTCACACAGTTACATGCATGCACTCACTTGTATGCTACAATGTTAGGTATTAATTTTTGACTGTCAAGAAATCAATTAAAATAAAAAATAAACTATTTTATAAATCGAAAAAATATCCATCAGTTTACAATACTAACCTCTATAGAAATTACAAAGAAACCTCCAAAATTTGATTGAAAATTTAGAAAAAGATTATTATGAACAAATTTTAATAAATAATCAATCAAACTTTTAAAAAACCTGGAGTATAATTAAACAAGCAATTAACAAACAAGCTGCTAAATCCCTCTCACAAGAATTTATTATTAGTAACAATAATAAAACAAATGACCCTAAAGTAATAGTAAATGCTTTTAATGATTTCTATACCAATATAGGTCCCTCTTTAGCAAGTAATATTCCTTCAGTTAATAAATCACCAGTACCTTATATTGATAAAATATTAATAATTCATTATTTTTTGTCCCAACAACAGAAGCAGAAGTATTTAGTATTATAAAAAATCTAAAAGACTCTAGCTCAGGCTATGATGAAATTGATGCAAAGATATTAAAGAAAGCTAGTCTGACTATAATTACTGTAATTACTCATCTGATTAATCTCTCTCTCTCCCAGGGTCAATTTCCAAGTGAGCTTAAGATAGCAAGGATAGTCCCTATTTTTGAATCGGGAGACCCATCACTTGTAAATAATTACCGTCCTGTGTATGTGCTTCCAGTTTTTTTCGAAAATTTTTGAGAGAATTGTTTATTCCCGAATGATTAATTTTATAAACAATAACAATATATTATATAAACATCGATTTGGATTTTGAGAAAAACATAGTACCCTTCTTTTACAAGATGAAATTTCTAAAGCGTTCAACAACAACAAATTTCTCATTGGTATTTTTTATTGATTTCAAAAAAGTATTTGATACTCTTGATCCTAAGATATTGGACCAGAAATTATATAATTATGGAATGAGAGGAACTTCTTTACTTTGGTTCAAAAGTTATTTATCCAATCGAAAACAATATGTTCACTATAATAATATCTATCTTGAGTGTTGAGTCTGTTGGCCATTAAAATCTGTTTATTTTTGTATTTATTCCAAATTTTCCAACGATAATACTTATTTTCTCCCTGTATTTCTTACCTGTCTTCTCATTGGTTGCTGTGCCACTCCGTGGTGTGCTTTGATGTCCCTCCTGATTGGCTGGAAGCTGTCCTCCAGATGGAGCTACCTTCCCTTTAGAAACAAGCACATATAATGGCACAGCATCGCCCATGCCCCGCAAGGTTTTATCCTATGTTTATCCTATCCGTTAGCCAGTTTATCCCGTTCTTTTATCCCGTTCTTTTATCCTATCCATTTATCCTATCCCTTTATCCTCTCCGTTTATCATATCTGTTTATCCTATCCGTTTATCCTATCCGTGTATCCTACCTGTTATCCTGTTTATCCCGTTTATCCTATCCTTTTATCCTATCTATTTATCCTATCTGTTTACCCTATCCGTTTATCCTATCCGTTTATCCAGTACCCCATAAGCACTGGTTCATCCCATTTATCCTGTTTAACTTATCTATTTATCCTATTTGTTTATCCTATCTGTTTATCCTATCCGTTTATCCTATCCGTTTATCCTATCAGTTTATCCTATCCATTTATCCTATCCATTTATCCTATCCATTACCCTATCTGTTGACCCTATCCATTTAACATATCCATTTATCCTATCCGTTATCCCGTTTATCCCATTTATTCCGTTTATCCTTTCCATTTATCCTATCCGTTTATCCTATCTGTTTATCCTATCCCTTTATCCCATCCGTTTATCCTATCCATTTATCCCATCCGTTTATCCTATCGGTTTATCCTACCCGTTATCCTGTTTATCCCATTTATCCTATCCATTAATCCTATCTGTTATTCTATCCGTTTATCCTATCCATTTATCCTATCCGTTTATCCTATCCGTTTATCCAGTACCCCATAAGCATTGGTTCATCCCATTTATCCTGTTTATCCTATCTGTTTATCCTATCCGTTTATCTTATCTGTTTATCCTATCCATTTATCCTATCTGTTATCCTATCTGTTTATCCTATCCGTTTAGCATATCCGTTTATCCTATCCGTTTACCCTACCCGTTTACCCTACCCGTTATCCTATCCGTTTATCCTATCCGTTTATCCTATCCATTTATCCTATCTGTTATCCCATTTATCCCATTTATCCTATCCGTTTATCCTATCCATGTATCCTATCCATTTATCCTATCCGTTTATCCCATTTGTTTATCCCATTTGTTTATCCCATCCATTTATCCCATCCATTTATCCTATCCGTTTATCCCGTTTATCCTACCTGTTTATCCTACTTGTTTATCCTATCTGTTTATCCTATCTGTTTATCCTATCCGTTTATTCTATCCGTCTATCCTATCCGTCTGTCAACCCATCTATCCATTAAGCCATCCGTCAATCCATTCCTCCATCTATCTATCTATCTATCCTGTCTGTTTATCCTATCCGTTTATACTATCCATCTATCCTATCTGTTAATCCCAGCCATCTATCCTATCCATCTATCCTATCCGTCTGTCAATCTGTCTATCCATCCGTCTATCTATCAATCTACGTTTCTATTTATCCTATCCGTTTATCCTATCCGTTTATCCCATCCGTTTATCCCATCCGTTTATCCTATCCGTTTATCCCGTTTAACCTACCTGTTTATCCTATCTGTTTATCCTATCTGTTTATCCTATCCGTTTATTCTATCTGTCTATCCTATCCGTCTGTCAACCCATCTATCCATTAAGCCATCCGTCAATCCATTCCTCCATCTATCTATCTATCTATCCTGTCTGTTTATCCTATCCGTTTATACTATCCATCTATCCTTCTGTTAATCCCAGCCATCTATCCTATCCATCTATCCTATCCGTCTGTCAATCTGTCTATCCATCCGTCTATCTATCAATCTACGTTTCTATTTATCCTATCCGTTTATCCTATCCGTTTATCCCATTCGTTTATCCCATCCGTTTATCCCGTCCGTATATCCTATCCGTTTATGCCGTTTATCCTACCTGTTTATCCCATCTGTTTATCCTATCCGTTTATCCTATCTGTTTATCCCATCTGTCTATCCTGTCTGTCTGTCCCATATATCCATCAATCCATCTGTCAATCCATTCCTCCATCTATCTATCTATCTATCCTGTCTGTTTATCCTATCCGTTTATACTATCCATCTATCCTATCCTACTGTATATCCTATCCATCTATCCTATCTGTCTGCCAATCCGTCTATCCATGCATCTATCTACCTATCTATCTATCTATCTATCTATCTATCTATCTATCTATCTATCTATCTATCTATCTATCTATCTATCTATATGTCTATCTTTTGTTTACATGAGTGTATATTATAACCAGTATTTTATTTACATAAATAAAAACAGATTTATATAATATATAGTAAGTTGCCCGTAGATTGGAGGGAAGAGAATAGAATAATATGAAATAGATACAATATAAGCCCGTGCTACCTGTATAATTAGTTGGACAGATGCATGAACTTTACTGAGATGCAGGAATTGCTGAGTTTCCCAGAAATAGAATGTGGTGCAAAGGGAGGAAGTGGCAAAGGACTTGCAGGTGCTGCCCTCTTGTGTAATGTATCTGATGAGCTGCTTGCAGTGGCCATTCTGTGTACTAAAACTCACCCTGTGGAAGGGAAAATGGCCACCACAATGCAGGCTTTCTGGACCTTGATAGCCTCTAAAACTGATAATAGTAAATTTTCTAATATTGAATTAAACTGAAAATACGAACCGTTGTGCACATCTACAATGGTATCAATGTGTTATGCATATGATAAGAACTTCCAGAGTGGGCTGGTTGAGGCCACAGCATTGGTAATTTCACCCCTTCAGTAGATTTCAGCACTAAAGCATAATCGCCCTATGCATAGCATAGCATGGGCGATAATTAATTATAAATCCATCATGCACATTTGTACAAAGTAAGATATAGTCACATCAAAGGATATACAGACTTTACTCTTGAAGGTGATTGCACCCATCAGTGATTTGCCAATGTGTTCATTGTTAAATGCGTTTCATTTTACTAGATTGACATTGCCTGCTTGATTGATCATCGATGAGATGCTTGCACCAAATCTATGAGGTTTTAGAGCGTCTACTTGCATGGTTATTGAATTTGTGTAGCAGGATCTAAACAAGAAGATTACAAGCTGTGTAAGTCAATAAACAACTGTTAGCCTGCTCATAACACTCATAAACTCCCTTATCTGATGTTGTTTACTGCTTGATGCCAGTGGCTTAGCCAGGGTGTCTCAAGAAGGGGATACACCGTTGCACATTTTTTGTTGGATGAAGTCACCAATCTGAGGAAGGGGGGGGGGAGGATTGACTCAGTGATCACTATATTGAAATCATGAGAAATCTTTTTTGTGTGCCCTTGGTTCAGGCCCAAGATTAACATGGAAGAGGCAGGAAATTACAGAGCACTGCATTTTCACCACATGTTATAGTCCCAGGCCATTTCTTGATATCTCATTACTCCCTTGACATGAAGCCACATGCTGGTATAGGCCTAATACCTAATAGATTTGACATGACAAATGACAATGACATCCTATGCAGAGTAAGCCATGATTGGCAGAAAAACGTGTGACCTCATATGGAGCAATTGATTTCTAATGCTAACCTATGGGAACTGCCACATGATGTCACACCTCTTTACAAAAAAATCACTTTCTACATACTTTCTGGAAGGATAATAATAATCTGGTTATGGGTCCCAACCTGTCAAAACAAAGTGCACCCTTTGAAGCATCTGAATAGCTTGGGGTTTGGGGAGTATTTACAGTGCATACTGCAATCATCACATTAATGATGCATATCAGTGAAATAAGTGCCGTTATACTGACAGCCATTGACATAAGACACATTTGATAAGGAATTCAATGGTAGATCATTGAGGGGTGCACTTACTTTCTAGTGCAACTGTCCATGTTAATTTGCTATCTGTGTTATCCAATGCACTAGTGATTGGCTTAAAAACTGTAATAATGTTTACCATTTTTAACTAACTTTTGCTTGCCGTTTTCCTTGTGTGAGATTAAATTATAATTTGACAAACATTCTTTAAACAATTATCATCCTATTCCACAACTTGACAATTGTGTATCTAAAGAAAATACCAAGACCTTTGGATCGTTTGTAGAGAATGATTAACGAGAGGCCGCAGGTCGCATTGATCCAGAGGAAGGTGGCCACGATGAAGGGGAGTAGCAAATGCCGGTAGGTGGTGTTGGCGAGGTAGTCGGTCAAACAGGTTTCCTCCTGGAAGTATTTGAATGGCAAGTTGCATGCGAGAGACAGGGCCAAGGCAAACACCCATGATGCCATCACTTTAATGCCAACTACCCTGCAATTGTAAAGGTTTATTGACTGTAGACCGGTGACTGTGAGCAGAAACAGGTAGTCACAAAGGTGTTTTGGAGAGGGGTGTGGGCGGTCCCCCCCCCTCAAAGTTTAGGAAACAGTAAGATTCGGACAAAAAGGCTAAAAAGATGGGCCAGATGACTAAACAAGAACTATTGAAAATGAATGATTTCCAGGCAATTTCATTCGAAATGGTGATAAATCTAGAATTTGAAATTTGGGCAAATGTTGCTTGCCCCCTCCAAAAATGGCACGCGCCGTACACCTATGGAGAGTCATTACTGTAACTTCTCAAGCAGAAAATGTTTATGCTAATTTTTACAAAAAAATTGGTTAAAAACTTTGGACAATGGTGATAGTGAGATTTTAAAAGGTCATATCCAAATCATAGACGTGCCAGAGAATGGGGTGAAGTAGGGAGAGCAGATGATAAATTTCACATTATTGAAAATCAATTGTTTCCAAGCGATTTTATCACTGAAGACATTTGGAGTAACATGCCATTTTAGTTGGAATATATGAGACATTGTCCAAATATTTAGAATAATATCAATGCTCAGAAATAGAGAGAGAAACTGATATGTATTATTTTTGTGTCTGTAGAGCAGTTCTTCTCATTGAAAATATATTGTATACCTATAATTGCAATTTGCAAGTCAAAAATTTTGTGTGGTGTGTCATATTCAACTCAACGCCCATTTTCGTGTTTGAGCACACAGTTTGTCAGTCACAACAGCTTTCAATTGACCAACATGATCTATAATCTTTTGAGTGTGATAAATCTGATTAAACTGACTATCATCTTTGTGAGACACAAAATAACATTCACAGAGCATCTTGAATACGCAAAATCATAAAAATATTTCAAAATGGCTTCAACGACACTTGCCCCAATCTAATGAAAATGAAATTTTACAAACACTTGGGTGACAGTCCAGATTCAGACCAGCATGCCACCTGGTGAGGAGTCCAGATTCAGACCAGCATGCCACCTGGTGAGAAGTAACCAAAACAGAGGACCATGTGACCCATGTGTCCAAAAGAGTGCTGTTTGAGACTGCTTGGGTGATGTCTTAAAGCACACACACAAGAGTTTTCATATCTTTATTCGCACTGTCAGTATTTCTAAATAGTGGGGCTCTTGGTTGGAAAGTAAGAAGATGGTTACCTCTTAACCTGGCGTATCTTGTAATGAGCCCCATGGTAGATGAGGAGCAAGCGATCGTAGCTGATCAAACAGGTCAGGAGGATGGTCTCCGTCGTCACAAACTGCATGAAAATGCGAGAGATAAGACAAAGCCAGTTGGGCAGAATTAAGGAGCCTCGGTAGAAGATGTACGCAGCATTGACCGGCATAGCTAGCACAGCACTTGCCAGATCAGTCACTGACAAGTTGATGATGTAGATATCCTGGTTGTCAATCTTCTTGGCCTGTGACATTGCGATCAGCACAACTACATTTCCTGTGACGGTGGTGACAAGGATCGTCAAGGTGAACGAAAAGATAACCTCAAAGATTGGAGATTCACTGCTTTGCTGAGGCACTTCATAACTTTCAGTAAACAGGCTTGTTTCTTCAGTAGTGACATCCAAGGTCACATTTGGATGATAGGAAGAAAGTGATGTGACAGATTCCAGAGAGGCGGCCATTTTGTCATCTGAAACACAACATTTATTTTAAAACACTGAAGCAGATTTTTTTGTTTGCTTAAAGTTAATCACCCTGAAGTACACCAGAGAACCTATTGTTTGTTTGAGCTTGCCTGGTTGCTATGAACAAAGTCTACAGAATCACATGACTGTCTGTTTTTCAATTGTGATGTCACCACAGTTGATGAGGTCACAGTAGCCAAGCCAGGGCCGGATTAACCCTTGATGGTGCCCTAAGCTGCCACCCGAGTTGGTGCCCCCCCCCCACCCCGATTTTCGCTGGGGCTCAACTTAAGCTGGCGGGGCCCCAGGATCAGGGCAGTTTTTCCCCATTGGAAACTGTACCCATAGTCTACCACATATAGGGACTTTGTATTTTTAGTTTACAGACTTTACATTCTCGGGGGTAGGGGCAATTGTTTTCTTGCTTTATTTCAGTAATTTTGATGCTTTTTTTGGAAGGCTCAGGGTTGGGGACATGCTGAGGGTTGGGGCACCCTGAGCGTTGGGTCCCCCCTGATGAGTGGGGCCTCCTGAGGGGCTGGGCTTGGAGGCAATTTTTTTTTCACGTTTCATTTCAGTCATTTTTTGGAGGGCTCGGGGGTTGGGGCACCCTGAGGGGCGAGGCCCCCGCTGAGGGGTGGGGCCCTCTGAGGAGTGGGCCCCTGAGGGCTGGGGGCACCCTGAGGAGTGGGGCCCCTGAAGAGTGAGTGCCCCTGAAGAGTGGCCGCCCAAGGGATGGGACACCCTGAGGGGTGGGGGCTACCTGAGGGGTGGGGGCAAGTTTTTTAAATGTTTTATTTCAGTCATTATAATGATTTTTTTTGGAGGGCTCATGGTGCCCCCTGCTAGCATGGTGCCCTAAGCTGCAGCTTTTTCAGCCTATTTAGTAATCCGGCCCTGAGCCAAGCTCCTATTGTGATGTCATGCCCCTGGTGGATTACAGACAGAACAGCTAAATTTTCCTGTTGTCTGTAGCGTTGACTGACCACAGCCCAAAAACGGCTGCGGATGGACCACTTCATTTTTTTACCAATTTACAGTTAATAAAGCAAGGATCATCTGGTTAGAATTTCAAAAACATGGTAATACTCTAGTTATTTTTTCTCCATAAAAACTAATAATTTCAGTATTTTAATTAACATTTTAATGTAAATTCAATTGGCCCTACTGAAAAAATAGGTTCGGAGAGAACTCTTTTTTGGCTGGATTTGTAGCATTTAGGCTCAGTAACATCATACTGCAATTTCAGAAATATGGTAATACTTAAGGACTTTAGGGTGATTAACTTTAATCTGGACATTTGGAAGCACATATAATATGTTGACTGGAGGCTTTCTCCCATTTCCCGTGGGCTTCATCAGCTTCTGAAATTGCCTCATATCACATGACTTTGAGCCCAACTGTTGGAGTCCTCGACGCCGGCCTCATCCTCAAGACCAGCCTCAAGGCCACATTTTGATGGCCTCGGCCTCGGTCTTGGATGACCAATCTTTGGCCTTGGACTTGGTCTCGGACTTTCTGGCCTTGGATATTTGTCTGAAATATGTCCGAGGCCAGCCACATAAATAAAGTACAATTTGCACAAAGAAAATGTTCCTGTCAGTTTTAAAAGCATAATTATCAGACAGTTTACCTTGTAAATAAATGGGACTATTATCCTATTAGAATCTGACACTAGAATCCTGTTCTGTTTTAAAGACTAAATATCTATTCTAGGCTGAGTGGCATCTTAAAGCGGTGCCAATTTTTGTGATACATAATGAAGTTACGATTCTCCAAAATTATTAAATACTTTTTTTGCCCTTGACTAATTGAGGTGCTCAATTGGACATTGAACATTGTTGCATGTAAATTTCTAGCATAATTATGCAAGTTTCAAAGTTTATGTTTACATACAAGATGCCTAAGTACATTTTTGATAGAATCTCCCAAAATACATCCATGCCTCAAAAAATTGTCTAACTTATTGGAACCGAACAGCTCAGAGTATGTAACGCTATCTACCTAGAAAGTGTAATTTTTAAAGCATCAATAAGAAAGTATGTAATGAGTGTTTACAGACAAGCTATCTAAAAATGTTCAGGTGAAAACTGCAATTTCAGCCAAAAATTGAAAACCGATTTATGAATATGTCTCACTAATGTATTGACAATTAGATATTATTTGCGATTTTATATGAATCCTGTAGAGAGGCTATTAAAAACAGTCTATTTGCCCCCTTCTAGCACTGCATTAAGGAAATATACAACAATTGGTTATTTCTGCACCGCACCGTAGGTGTTAAATTGAATGGACTTATTTATGACTAATGGATAATTTTCTTCTCAATTATTTATCTAAAAATGGCTCTCCAAAACCAGCATGCATTTTGTTTCTGTTGTTTTCAAGACCCAACTGTCTGAAAAGTGTGACTAATAATATAATACGAAAAAGGCTCACTAAGCTGGACTTATGGCCTGGGGCACCTTGTGACTTTTAACAGTTTTAAGTCTACCAAACGATGGTCGCTGTGGTTTTCCGCCATCATTTAAAGAACACGTCCGTATTGAGATCTATTGGACTCATTATAATCTTGCTGTATTTAGAATTTCAGCCAAATCAGATGATTTTTACCTGAAATATCACGCAAAACGCTCACGAAAAAGTGCTAAAAAGCATGATTTCAGCATGACTTCCTGAAAAACACTTTATGTTCACCAATGACATAAAAATTATGCTCACATTTTTGTTGTATTCCAAAGCATTTATGCAATATTTCTGCTGGGAGTGATCTAGTTTTTCGATCAATTAAATCCTGATATTAGGTATAGAAGCAATTGTGCGAAATGAATGAACCACATGAAGCCAACATTTAACTTTTTGATAGTGTTGTCCGCTTTAGCTTTTAATGCGAAGAAGAAATGACACATAGAATCCAATTTCACTTTAAAAACGTTGTTTATACATTACTTTTGATCATAGAGTATCCATTTGGCACCAACTATTAACGTAATAGTTGATAAAGGAAATTTCACGCAGGAAATGTGTTTGTGCGGGACTGGCATCAGTCTGAGTCATGCTGCCTCAGATGGTGGTTGCTTTTCAGTATTGGGAAGATTTTTTCACAAAAGTGGCTTTATTACCCCATATTTGTGTTTCCCAACCTAACGGTTAAAACTACTAGGTAAAGTCTTGGCCAGTACTTCCCTCATGGTTCCTCATACTTCATCATCTCTCGTTCAGTCTCGAGCATTCAGTGTGATCGGACCTCTCCTTTGGAATGATCTCCCATATAATCTCAGATCATTGGACTCTATTCAGCCTTTTAAAAGGGGACTTAAGACTTTCCTATTTCGTAAAACCTTGTCGTGATTTTATATATAATTTTAAACTCTGATTTTAACTTTATCTATTATTTGAATTTACATTTACTATATATTTCTATATTTTATGACTTGTATCTTGTACAGCATTTTGAGCACTTTGTGGAAAATCGCTTTATATAATAAATTATTATTATTATATTTTGAACTGCTATATTCTCCGGTTGAGTTCCTATAACCATACAGTTTAGTTTACTGTAGGCCTTTCAGTTATTCACACAACTTTTCATGCAGTATTGTGAAGATGAATGAAGATGAAAGTGTCCCAACCATAACATTTTTTTCCCAACCATAACACCTCACATAAATGCCTATTCTTTCAAGACTGATGTATAGTTTTGCCAGGTCTGCTGACTATATAACAAAAATTCCAGATAAGAAGAATAGGTATAATAAATATTGTTTAAATTGAGATGTTAATCTTTGTAAAATTTGTAAATTCAACAATTTCAATTGAATAGATCAACTACTTGAACTGAATAGAGAGAGAGAAAAAAAATATTTTATTCATGCATGGGCTCATAGCTTCTGCTTAGCCCCCAGCCCTCTTGGGCTTACAATCACTCTTATTTAGCATAGTGAACAAAAACATTTTAAAATACAGAAAGTTTTTAATGAACATATCATTTCACTTATGCGCTGCTATGGTTATTTAATAAGATTATACACATTAAAAAATAAGATTGCAAATATTGACAGTCATTGATAAATATAGTTTTGCCGTTTCTCAAATGCTTCACAAATATTTTTTCACTGTCTGTCATCAAAATTTTGATTTTAATATCTTCATTCAAGATATCGAAATAAAAATGTGATTGTCGATTTTTTCCGAAGAAATTACGAGGGGTTTTCCAAAAGTTCTGTCCAACTGGTCCTAAATTCAGCAATATTTCATGCAGACACTTGATATTTTGGTCAGTTAAAACTGAGGTAATTTTCAATTGACCCCCCAAAAATCAGGTCAAAAAAAATGAAAATAATTGCTGATTCTGTTGCCATGGAAACCAGAAGTCTTGAAATGCGGCCCAGAGCATAAAAACAGACAGAAACACAAATATCTTTTCAAAACATTTAATTATTTTGAGAGTTTTTCGACTGAAAACATGCAGAAAACGAGCATCATTATTTCACAACTTCTGTCAATTTGGTACATAATGTGTTTTTTCATACATTCAATCCATTTGAAAGGCATGTCTTTAAGTCATCAGATTGTGGACAGTGTTGGCATTATGCGGTTTTCTGGTTCTTGGATTTCCTGATTTGTCTTCTAATCCTTCAAAAAAGCCTTTATTAAGTTCAGATGGTTCTTTTACTCATGCTATCTTCTTTGTATCTATATTCAAGAAGTTTCCTTCTCTCTCTGTCAGATTTTGAAAGCAAATTGTATTAATTTCATTGATGTATGTAATCTCACTGACCGATCATAAAAGTTGCTCATCTCATGGAAAACAGACGCTGCGAAATCATGAATAGTTAAGTGACTAAATATGTTTAATAACATTGTTTCCATTGTCATTTATTGCTTCACAATAAGCCCATTGCTTCTTATGCGAAAAAAATCATTGATGTACTTCGATTCAGTGAGTGGAGCCAATTAGATTGGACAGGTGCTGAACTAATTGCAAGAAATTACTACAAAATCTGGGCCGCATTCCATGACTTCAGGTTTCTAGGGCAACCAAAAAGTCATTTATTTTTTGTTCTAAAATCTGATATTTTGCAAATCAATTGCATATTACATAAATATTAACTGACCCAAATTTCATGTATTTCTGTATTATATATCAAAAGTTATGATAACTTGGACAGAACTTAAGGAAAACCCCTCGTATACCTTATATAACAAAAAGTGCGTTTCAGATTCAATCAATCATTGTTACATAACAAATATAAACGTTCTTCAATGGGCACATCATTATACCTTCCAGTTTATCTGTATTACCCTGTTTGTAGTGAGGTGATGTATTCAACCACTTCTGACCCCATCCTTATGGCTTCCACAGTGATGCATTATTGAGCAGCTTGGAACTCAATCCTTGCGTATTTTATACTTATTGGGAACAACCACTACAGGAGCCTCATGACAGGATACACCCCCGCTCCCTTTTGTTATTCCTGTAATATCAGCTACCCCCGATTTTACCCCCGTTTTGCCCCCTCTTCCCCCACTAACCCCCGCTTACCCCCACATGCCCTTGCTTGTCCCCCCTTGCCCCCGCTAACATCCCACTTGCCCCCGCTTTACCCCACTTCCCCCAACTTGCCCCCGTTTGCCCCCGCTTACCCCCACTTACCCCCACTTCCCCCAACTAGCCCCCGCTTTCCCCCCACTTCCCCCAAATTGCCTCCCGCTAGCCTCCAGTTACCCCAACTTACCCCATCTTGCACCCCACTTCCCCTCACTTTCCCTGCATAACCTCCTCCTTTCCCCCCCCCCCCAATTCCCCCTAGTTACCCTATAAGGTGAGGGTGTATCCTGTCATGAGGCCTTACAGGACCACAAATAAAATCTCAAAATCTCCATCAATTTTGTATGCTTTCTTTACTTACTTTTAATTTATTACTAACTGCCTTTGTGTCACAGCCCTGTGAAGTCAGGGGCCTTGTTTTGTTCCAAATCATGGGGGGACAACTCAAATAAGTGCCTGATACAGAAGAGACAAGATGCATCATTTTTCATTGCATTTCTAAGATTCAAGATTGTGACCAGGCAACGACAGCCTGCTGAAGTTGCAAGCGTTAGTGAGCACTGAGCAGGCTACAACATTTCACTGGGGGTGCTGCCTGTCAGGTCAGTGCACACATGCATCTATAATAATAAATTAATAATTCTTTAATTTTCATTGTTGCACAACCAAGGCATCATGGGAGTGTTTTCTGTCATAACCATCATGGTCGTTCATAACCAAACAAGTGACATTTGCAACTGGAAAATGGTAATTGTTTTACAAATAAGCCATTGGCATCATTGTCTGTCTTATCATAATTACACTTCAATGTGTCAACTAATCAAGGCTTCAATTAAAGAAATAGCACCTGCCTCCAAATTGAATTTCTAGCACATTTTGATGTCCATGAAGTGTAATCACTGGCCTTTTGCATTGCAATCCACGGCAATCGGCATTTAATTGCCGTCAATTGCAATTGCAAGGCACATACAGCCTTAATTAGTATCTCCAATCACTATCCATACACTCAACAGCAATCAGCCAAGTTCAAAATGTCCATGTAGGTACTTTGCCTAATTATCCAAAATCGAGATATTTCAAATTGCAATGCAGGCTATTTTGGTTTCAGCTAAGCTCAGGCAGCCATAGCGGAATCACTACCCCATTTCCGCAATATGTACCCATGAATTTTGTCAGTCTACAGCATAGAAATACATGAGCCCACTTTGTTTGAACTTTCTCCATATTATGACAGTACAGGTTTTTCTAAATTAATTTCAAACACAGCCAACAATTTCACAATTCTAAGCTTAAATTGCCAGTCATTACCAGCTAAATTTGATCAGTTAGAAACATATATTAATCTGTATAATTCCTCTAACTCCAGACTCAGTGCCATTTGCTTGCAAGAGACATGGCTCACAGCAGATAGCAACTTATCTTTGTTTCAAATAGATGGATATAATCTTATTTCATCCGGAAAATCAGCCAGTGCACATGGAGGGGTAGCTATCTATCTACATGAAAGGTTTAAATTTAATATTATTGATCAATCCACTAACCCTGATATTTGTGATGGGCAGTTTATAGAAGTACTGTTAGGGAATGATAGTAGTGACACTACAAAAATTGTTGTAGGAAATCTGTATACACCGCCACGTCAAACAATAGAAAATGTCACTGCACTCATAAGTGATTTAGAAGTAATATTCAACAGATTTAGAAATAACCGTAATATAATACTGACTGGAGATTTCAATATTGATATTTTGAAATTCAAAGAAATAAATTATGTAAATGAATTTCTTGAAACAGTTATATCAAATGGCTATATACCTAAAATAACATTTCCTACTCGTTTGACTCAAAGGAAAGGAACATTAATAGACAACTTTTTCGCAAAATTGTCCAATAGATTTGAAAATGTCAAAGCAGGCGTAATCATTAACACAATTTCTGATCACTTACCCTATTTTATTACATTGAATCTTCATAACCAAGGTAGTCAAAATAAAAATAAATATATAAAGGTGACAACTTCTGATAATGCTGCAATTCAAGGCTTTAAAACCGAACTACAAAGTCCCTCAGTTGCACAAAAATTAAATGGTATAATAGGAGAAACACCTGACATTAGCTACAACCACTTTAATCTGATCTTACAAGACCTAGTGAAAAAGCATTTCCCAACTCAACATATTAGATTCAATAAATACAAGCATAAAAAAAGCAAATGGATATCAACAGGAATTATAAAATCTATTAAGTTCAGAGATAAATTATACGCATTACTAAAGTCTACCCAACCTGCTGACCCTATTTATAATAGTAGAAAGCTTAACCTTAAAACTTATAGTAAAATTTTAAAGAGTAGCATCAGAACAGCAAAGAAGAACTATTACAATTACCTGTTCGAAATGTGTAAGAATGATATTAAGAAAACATGGACAACAATTAATAATATAATAAATAAAACAAAAAAGAAGAGTGACTTTCCAAAATATTTCCTAATTGATGGCAATGAAGTGTCTGACAAAAAAATCATTGCAACTAAATTTAATCAATACTTTGTTGAGATTGGCCCCAAATTAGCACAAAATATAAACATGCCTGCACATAAATCATTTAAAGATTATTTGAAAAACCCAGAGCCATCGCATCTTGATTTTAAACCTGTTGAAACAGACACTGTAATCAAAGTAATTGACTCTCTCAAACCAAAAGCCAGTTTTGGTCACGACAAAATTTCCAATAAACTCGTAAAATCAGTTAAAGATGAATTAGCCCATCCACTAAAACTCTTAATTAATCAATCAATAGAACAAGCGAGATTTCCAAACTTATTAAAAATAGCTAAAGTCACACCTATTCATAAAAGAGATGATGATCAAATATTCTCCAATTATAGACCAATTTCAGTTTTGCCAAGTGTATCAAAGGTCTTCGAGAGGGTAATATATAATCAAATATATGACTTCATGGTGCAAAGAAATATCTTCTACACAAGTCAATATGGTTTTCGGCAAGCACATTCTACTGAATTAGCAGCTTTGGAATTAGTAAATCGAATTATATATGAGATGGACAACAATCAAATTCCAATTAATGTTTACCTTGACCTCTCGAAGGCCTTTGATACACTGGATCATGAAATATTAACTTATAAGTTAGCTCATTATGGGATAAGAAACAATTCATATGATCTTCTAAAAAGCTACCTTACTAATCGAATGCAATATGTTCAAATTGATGAAACAAATTCTGAATTTCTTGAACTAACATGTGGAGTACCCCAAGGCTCGATTCTAGGTCCGCTGCTTTTCATTATTTATATCAATGACTTGACTAATGCTACAGATAAATTTTATCCTGTGATATATGCTGACGACACAACTCTTACTGCTACCTTAAATACTTTTGGAAATAATAACATAATGTCAACAAAAATAAACGAAGAATTAAAATCAATAACTGATTGGTTAAAATTGAATAAGCTCTCCCTGAATATTAATAAAACGAAAGCCATGGCATTCCACTCTCCCAAACGGAACATTTCACTGCCTGATCTCTTCCTGGATGAAACTCATATTGAATTTGTGAATGAATTTAACTTTTTAGGTCTTCTACTAGACAAAAATTTAAAATGGAAACCTCACATGGATATTATTTCTAAAAAGATGTCAAAAACAATAGGTATTATGAACAGGTTAAAAAATTTCTTACCATCTAAAGTATTACACATAATCTACAATTCACTTATACTTTCTTATCTAAACTATGGTCTAATTATATGGAGCTCAAAATCTAATAAACTTGTAAAGCAACAGAAAAAAGCATTGAGAATTGTAGCTAAGGCAAAATATAATGCTCATACTAGCCCACTTTTTAAACAGTACAATATTTTAAAAATCCCTGATCTATGTGCACTACAAGACCTAAAATTCTGCTATAAAATACAAAATAATATGCTTCCACAATATTTTCATTCTCAAAAATTTCATTCAACCCACTATACTCACAACTATTCGACTCGCCATACCAGCAGTCACCTACCAGTTCCTGCTGTGAGACATGAGTTTGCAAGAGAAGGCATGAGTTATAGGTATCCAAACATCTTCAACAATATGTGCACAATATTTAAGGATAAGATTCACACCCACAGCTTTGATGGCTTTAAATCCTATGTTAGGCAAAACTTTATAAGCTCTTATGAAACAAATTGTTCAATTGTAAATTGTTATGTGTGTGGTCGTCAGTCTCCTCCAGACAGCCGTTGATGCCAGTAAATGTGTACTAACCTTTTTTGATAAAAATATATTATATATTTTTAACACATTCTCAAGACAAAGGTGGCCCCCTTATAGCGGCAATAATTAATGCCTTTAGGGGGTCTCCTTGCTCCATTCATTTATTTCTATACATTTATCTATTTATTCTCTTCATTTATATTTTTACAATATTCGCCTCCATTATAATGAGCAAATAAAATCAATAATCAATCAATCAATAATCAATCAATCAATCAATCAATACATAGAACGGACATGAGGCTCTAGCAGATGAAGCAACCAAATCCACCATCTTGGAACTGCCTGGTAGCCTGGCATTTGGTAACTGTGACATCAGCAATAATAGTGACATCACTACTAACAATGGCATCATGCACGTCACAATCAGCCAAACACAACATCTTGTTGCTCCTGCTGTGACGTCACAATGACGTCATGTCTCAGGGCAGTTCCAATATGGCGGATTTGGTGACCTCATCTCGAGAGGCGTCATACAGCCTCATGTCCGTTCTATGTATTTGTATGGTCTACAGCCTCGCTGCGTTCAGCTGCCTCAACATCAGATTGTTGTCAGTCAGGATTGCCCCACCAAAATTATGAACTTTCTAGACTTTGAGGTGATTTTGTAAATTTGTATTTGGAATTGTGAAATTTAATAAATAAATAAAAATACATAGGGCCTATATATATATTATCAGCCTTTCTCTATAACTTAACTGTAATTCACAAGCTTTTACAGTCTACCAAAAATGAATAACAAACACCCAGACAACGGTCTTGACTTGTCCAGAGTCAACAAATCCTTGTTCAAACTAGAACTTTCCAAAATTTTGCTTTTTTTATGTGAGGGCCAGTGCCTTCATTTGTAGAACAAGTTTCACAAGGTATAGTTTGAATGACGCATATACAATTTGTTTCATCAATCAAAATGTATTAATTACTTGAAATAAATAGGCTAGCAGTAATTCGGCAAAATTATGGCAAGAAAAATGATATTTTTCACAGGTAATCTATGGCCAATGGCAATTTGGCATAAGTCTAATATTAATTTGAAATTGCTATATGTCAATGATGTTTTTACTTTACCTTATTCTCCTTCAGCTGAATCAATATCAAACAGCAATTTTCATATTCGTAATATTAGCATCACCTCATCTCATCCCTAACTTGACAGGGTGGCCTGAATTTCAGCCCCAGGGCTATCTAGGTCTCCTCACACTGGCACACCACAATGACAAATTTGCAAAAGTTATAAAGAACCAAATAATTCATGTAATTGCTCAACCAATTAATAAGTAATGTGTTTGCACTGGTCATCTTGTTCTCGCTGATGTCAAATAAATATATATCGTATCGTATTGTATCGTATCGTAATAGCTAGCCCGATAAGCATTTTGCTTTTTTTGGCAAACAAACAATATTCATGAAATTAGCCAAAAGTAAGAGAGGGAAGTACAGGTAAAGGATTATTTCTAGGAACAGCAGGATTTGAAGAGGATTATTTAGCCAATTTGTTGCTAGAGGCATGGAAGTCTTCCCTTCACAAAATTTAATACAGTTAGTTTCTTGTGGACTGGTAAATATGCAGTGCATAGCTTGAAGCTAAATCATAGTTGTTTTGTAACTGACGCAAATAACATTCAGCTTTGTTGGTGCATTTTCCATCTAATTAGAGCCTGTCACTTTGATAATGAAAAATTGTGTACCATTGCACTGTGAAAATGGCACTTCGTGTGTCATTATACTGATGATTTGACATGATCATACCAAATACTTTCAATGTTAATTTGATTTAAGGAGAGTTATCCCTCTAGTTGGTGACAGCCAAACGAAAGGATTATGCGTCTGATTTTCAATCCAAAATCAGTTATGACAAGTCAAATGGCCTTCTCTTTATCATGACTGATCATGACTAATCAAACTGCCTAGAACTATGTTTCCCATTTTGAAAGTAGAGAAGATGACACTTCATCAGCTATCATGAGTCATGGAGTGCATTCTTCACAGTGAACTGGTCGTCATTTGTTCTTCATCAAAGTGACAGAATGTAATACAGTTATATATGGATTCATCAATTTAATATTGGCACGATCAGGCCAAGATGGCACTTAATTCATATATTTTGATGGATCAAAGACATGATGATTCATTTCAAGTACAACCTTACTACTACAGAGGATATGTAACCATTGTATGGCCTTCAGAAAACAAATTCAGAAGATACGAAGGATTCGAGACACATCCATTGCAGCAAAAACGGTTTATGAGCTTGCAAGGCCATAGCGAAAAAAAAATTCAACCCTATATTTCATTGACCACATCTTTCACTTCCCCTATTTTCAGGCATGGAACCATGTATAAAATGGCGTGGACCTTAATTTATTGAATATTAGAAGTTTCAAATATGTTTGATGACAGGGCTGGACAGGATGTAATTTCATTCACCCTGAAAGTTACATTTTAAATACAAGGGTAGTCATAAGTTTTCTAATGCGCTATGTTAGAAACTTTGTCATAGTATATTGACAGCCATCTCTTCTACATCAAAGAGTGACCAAATAGTGTCTCATGGTTAGGAACTATTTGGACACTATTTGTTAGAACTTTGGGCTGCCATGCACTGCCATCTCTTCTATAACAGCATGTTTCCAGGGCCTCTGAAGTTGAAGCCCCCTCTGCTGGATATTTTGGAACCAAAAATAGGACCCGGAGAATAATTGGCAGCGGCAAAAGCTCCATACGGTCTGCCAATGCTCCATACGGTCAACCAAAGCTTAAGATGGAATATCATCTGATGCAATAGGGTCTGATGAAATATCCAAATAGCATCTTGGGGGATATTTGACTTTTTCAAATATCCTCATAGTGCTATTTGGAATATCCAAAGTCTTTTGAAAAGCACTTTTGGATATTAGACACAATGGCAGTAGAGACATTGTCACAAGCAATTGAATTCTTACCCAGTTCTTCATTTCACCCTAACAGTGAGCGGCACAACTTACCCCATGGCATAACTTACTCCGGTCTCCCCTACACTGGATACAATCAAATTTAAAGTGAACGTCCCTCTTTCTTTCGTTACTAAGAAGGAAAAATGATTTAGAATGGTTCTCTTTTGCGAGTCATCAAAAATACATTATTTCATTACTTTACACACACTTCAGGGCAGCCTGTTTATATGAATTTTAATATATGAGAAAAGTAAGTAAAGTTCCATACTCACCTACTCGGCTAAAAGACGGCTTGAATGTCACTAAGAGCTTCCTTGGGTTGTCACTTTTATTCACTTTTGAGGCCCCGGAGACAGGCAGCGCCAAGTTGCAGCAGCTAGCAGTCATAGTCGTGTATGCATCTTTATGACAAGAAGAACCCAATTATATTGGATTGGCACTTAGAAAATAATGAAGGATAAAAGATTGTGTGAATGATTTTGCAGGGTACCATAATTTTTTTAATTCTTTTTTTTTGAATGGTCTGCCTATGCCAATGGATGGTAGATAAAATATTCAGATGAAAGAGTGCCAAATGTCGAATTATGGAACACTTGCACCAATGAAATATAACTGCAATGTTTCTCCTATGTTGGAGGTCTCCAGGCCTAGTTGTCTGTCTCGGTGCTGTAAGCTCATGTCCCCATCTCCATCATGGCCTCGGATGTCCAGACCTCGACCATTAAACTGTGTTTCAAAAATGAGTAGTCACAGTATGAAAAACCAAAATACTTCGCTGGAATCAGGTTTATTTAAAACTTGCAAGCACGTAACATCAGATACATTTAGAGCTATGAAATATATCTACGGAAAAAGCTAGAAAAGGTAAATAAGGTTTATTGTCTGGTGTGCCAAATATTCACATGTACCTCTTGAGTGTTACCAATTGATTTGAAAGTGAGTCTCAGTCTGTTTGATGAATTCTGTCCTGGACACTTAAACTGACTGTAGGTTCTTGTGTTCTTTGTGTTTGTTGTATGGATGCCATACTTTGAAAATGACTAATAATACCAGATGACGTGAAGATATACAGACAGATAGGGATCAACATCAACACAAGTCCAAGAAGCCAGCAAAAGCTCAAATTAAAAATTGACATCTGGTTAGTTTTCATGTACCATGGCTTACAGATGTTTGAAAACTGATAAAAGAAATCCACAGAAATGAATGTCATGATCACAAAACTTGTTAGCCAGAAGTAATGCTGTAGTACTCCAATGGTCCAACTAACACTGGATCTTGAAGTGAAAGTTGGAAGGTGGCTGATCTGTAACAGGAAATTAATATTCAAAAAACAAATCTGCAGCTATATAGCATTATCATCAAATGCTGTTGGTTTATCCTACTCATATGAAGGCTGATTGTCCCAAAGTCTCTTTGTATCTTCTATATAACTATCTATATATGCATCTTATCTAAAAAAAGTAGCTCACATTCTTTGTTATGTGAAAACTCAGCTATGGCTAATACAGGAACAACGCATAAAAATTCATATCGTTGTGTTGTTTAAAGACAAACAATTATGGTGCCAGCTGTTTAAAGACAAACAATTGGCTATTGAAGATAAGGGGGAAAGAGGGAGAACCAAACATTCAAATTAAATGAAGATGGGAGCCCTGGCAAACAAGTACATGGGACAAAAGATACAAACATGGGTGGGAGAGAAAAGGCAAAAGTAGTCGGGTGGGGCCTTAAGAGGAAGAAGTAAGGAGCCCTGGCAAACAAGTATATTGGACAAAAGATACGAACATGGGTGGGAGAGAAAAAGCCAAAAGAAGTCGGGTGGGACCTTAAGAGGAAGAAGTAAGGAGCCCTGGCAAACAAGTATATGGGACAAAAGATACGAACATGGGTGGGAGAGAAAAAGCCAAAAGAAGTCGGGTGGGACCTTAAGAGGAAGAAGTAAGGAGCCCTGGCAAACAAGTATATGGGACAAAAGATACGAACATGGGTGGGAGAGAAAAAGCCAAAAGAAGTCGGGTGGGACCTTAAGAGGAAGAAGTAAGGAGCCCTGGCAAACAAGTATATGGGACAAAAGATACTAACATGGGTGGGAGAAAAAAAGCCAAAAGAAGTCGGGTGGGACCTTAAGAGGAAGAAGTAATGCAGAAAAATATGAAGCGCAGATGACAATGTGTAGAGGCAAGCATAAAGGATAGGACAGGACACTCACTAGTAGACAGGAACATCATGTAAAATGCTAGTAGCATCTAACAGTAAAAAGTGCTTTTTAAAAAGGTGAAATATACCCATTGACTCCATTTACGTGTACCTATTGAAGTTGGTTTTTTTTTTCAAAAAGGTAAAATAATTTGGACATTATTTGACAGACAGACAGACAAACATATTTATTCATAATGAAGAGACATGATGATGAAATACATACATGAGTTATGACAAAAAAGCAAAACATTACATATTTGTTGTCTTCTTTCTATTATGGGGATACCTCTCTAAGACAAGAGAGCCGCTATTGCGAGGCCACCCCGGAATAAATATATGAAGTCTGACTCTGGAATCACCAGGGTTGCCTCCCAATATGTAAAATAAAGTTCCTCCTTGCAATTAGTGCTATAATGAAAGCAATAACTGATAATAAATTCTTAATTTTTATAACTTTCTTAGTCATGCGAAAATGAAAAGAAGAAAAATAGAGAAGGCTTGGGATCAGGAGGGAAAGAAGAATCCCGAAGGAACCAATAGTAACACAAAGAAAAAGAAGAATCGGAGTATGTGCGCTAAATGAATATATGATAATGACAGATAACTTCATTTCCCCCTTTTTTTTAAAACCTGAGGAAGCCTATTTTTGACAAAGCAGTACAAATATAATATCCGTTTGAGTCAATAAAAACGTAAATATATATAGTAGATGACCCCACCATAGATCCTGTGACCACTTGAGTGGGAGGCACTGGGAGCAATTTTTGAATGTTGATCCAAGTTTATTAGGTCAAAACAAAAAATTTTGGCCGGGGCGCCCCTCCAGAAAATGCGGGCTAACTCCACCAGGCGGCCATTTTGAAAATGGCAGACGATAATCAAAATGTTGTTATTATCTTGGCTTCTAATTGGCCTAGGATGATAATTTTTGGGTCAAAATATGTGTTTTTGGGGCCAAGAAATTCAGTGGTCACCATTAGAATTGTGTATGACCAACACAAGGGGGCAGAATAAGAAAATGTGTGAGAAAAATAGCTAAAATACAATATATTCGGGCCGAAACCTAACACACACATGTAGAATAATTATGTAAAAGTAAGCAAATGACAGTTAAATTATAATCTTTTCATACCTCTCAAATTACATAGTGCAAAGGAGTCATACTGTCACTCATCAGGAAAAGTACGAACCCCGTGAGTTTGTGAGCTCATAAAAATGCGCAAAAATTTATAAAACAAACTGAAACATGTTGTCGTAAGTATGTGTCATTATCAACTGAACACTTAGTAATCATTGCCAGAGTCCTCATTTCTATCATCTGTGCAGCTATCTTCAGATTATCTACACTCTATAATTTCCACCTGTGCAATAGTGTCACTGAGAGTGCAGGCTTCGAATAATGAATAGAAGTGCATTCGTCCTTCAAGGCATCATCAATATCCCAAATAAAAGGGATTAAGGTCTGATTTTTCAGTGTTGAAGTAAAGGGGGTCAAGAAATTTCCATACAGAACATAAAAATCATGCAAATCCTAGGCCATGGTGTGGTTGCCATGGACTTTTGTCTGAGGTTCTTCTATTACAGAGCGATTGTCTGACTGATTTTGTCTCCATATTTGTATTGGATACTTGAGAGAGTCATGTCATCTGGCATCCCTTTCTTGGCTGGAGGCCTAGGATGTGGCTCCGTGGTACAATGGTTAGCATGCCTGCCTTGTACACTTGGGGATATGGGTTCAAAATGTCCAGAGGTTATCACTATAATGATTGGTATGATTGCCGTTCAGTAGAGTGAGCGCAGGTGAGCAGATTTATCTGGAATGGGCACTATATAAAATCATACTATATTAGTATTACTATATTATTGTCTTGAAAGGAATTCTGGTTATTCTGTGCGTCCTTGCTAGTTGCCTTGTCCAATATCAGCATCTTGCCACCATCGAAGAAAGCTGCAGTTGTTCCGCAGACAGAGTTACATACAGTGGCACACTAATTTCAGCAACTTATTTTGAACAAAGGGAATGAAAGCTCAACGATGGTATTCCTTCTCTGAAGTCCCAGTGTACCACTGGCCTTGTCAACCACATGTGCATTGACATTTTCATGACTTGAACTTCCTCTGAACCAACCACATCAGACCCATGACTGCCATTTTCTTCGAATCTGTGAGCAAATATTAAAGGGCAGAATAAGCTTCAATATGGTTGCATTTGGGATCAGCCACTTCTGTTTCTGTAGTGATTCTCACAGCTAGATCCTATGAAATATACACTCTTGATCAAAATGCTGGAATAATTTGGATTTTCAGGGTGTCAGGATTTCAAATTTCTAAAATTGGTGATTGAATGTGTGGAATTGCAGAGATTTTTTCCTCAGACATTAGATTTATGTGTAAATGATACCATAAACCATTTTTAGTTGCTGAGAATTATTTGAAAACTTTCTTTGGGTTACCCGGAAAAATTGATCATTTTTAGTAAAAAATCATCAAAAATTGCATAGTGGCTCAACCACATAGACATAAAATTTCAACATAAGCAAAAAATGGCCACTTAATCATGATGTTTACAACCAAAAAACATAACTATATCATGTTGCAAACCACATTCATTGACCTCTGCCTTCACTTGACTTGACATGGATACCGCCAATCTGTTTTTTGCTTCTTTTGGACCAATATGGCCATTCTTCAGTGAAAGTCATCTGTACCTGGTCCAGAGTAGTTGGCTGGACCTCCATCTTGTGTGCTGAATGGTCAAAGATGTCCCTATAATGTTATTTAGGTTCATATCAGGTGAAGTTTCCAATAACGGCAAATTCTCAATTTTCTCAATTTTCAAGGTTTAGAAGGATTTGTGGTGCCCTACAAGCTTGAGCATTGCCATAAATTAATGAAATTATTCAACTGAAGTGTTCTCTACACTGAGGTACCATTTCCTCTTCCAGCAAACTTAGATAGGAGACTGTCGGGACGTTTCTATACCACATTACCAGACACAAATTTGCGTCATAATGGGTGACACAAAAAACAAGCATTAAACCGCCACCCTGAGCCCATGTGGCCATGAGGCAGTTTTCGGACAGTATCTGGCCAACTTCCCATCAAACAAAAATTTCTCCATAAGCTCTGTGAAACATGTGCTAGGATATATTGACTGAGATGGAATTTACTTGAAAAATTCGCAAAATATTCCAGCATTTTTGTTAACAGTGTACACTTTTGGGAAGAGTAAAATGGTACCTCAGCGTAGAGAACACTTCAGTTGAAACATTTTATTCATTTATGGCAATACTTAAGCTTGTAGGGCACCACAAATCCTTCTAAACCTTGATAATGGAGAAAATTTAAAATTTGCCGCTATTGGCAACTTCACCATATATGACCCTAAATAGCATTATAGGGACATCTTTGACCATTCTGCACACATGATGGAGGTCTAGCCAACTACTCTGGACCACGTGCAAGTGAGTTTCACTGAAGAATGGCCATATTAGTCAAGAAGAAGCAAAAAAGAGGTTGGCGGACTCCAAGTCAAGTTAAGTGAAGGCTGAGGTCACGAATGTGACATTCAACATGATTTTGTTATGTTTATTGGTTGTACACATCAAGATTAAGTTGGCATTTTTTTCGTATGTTGAAATTTTATGTCTGTGTTGTTGAGCCACTATGCAATTTTTGATTTTTTTAACTAAAAATGATCAATTTTTCCGGGTAACCCAAAAACAGGATTCAAATAATTCTCAGCAACTAAAAATAGTTTATGATATCATTAATACATAAAGCTAATGTCTGAGGAAAAAATCTTCGCAATTCGACACATTCAATCACCAATTTTAGAACTTTGAAATCCTGACACCTTGAAAATCCAAATTATTCCAGCATTTTGATCAAGAGTGTATCAGTTCTGTGTTACCAAACGTTCGCGACAAAGTAATTACCTCTTCAGAAATTCTGAAGCCTGCCCTTGTTATTTTTCATCTGTTACCTCCTGTCGGCATCTTTATGGATATCATACTGTTTATTCATCATGACTAGTAAGGCTTCAGACCAATGATGTCTTCAAATATTTAAGTGCATAATCACAGTCAAAGCCAGTGGAGCCTGATTGGCTGCAGAAAGGCATAAAGATTTAAGTGTGCTCCATTCGCTTTACCAAATAACAAGTCTTGCAAAGATTTTGAATCAACAAACAATGATGGCCACAGGCAGTTTTTACTGTTCTGCAAAGATCATTCTCTTCCTACAAATCATTTCATGTGAGCATAAAATAAACTCACAAAGGCACTCCGACTATAATCTGTTCTCTAAACTTTCTAAAGGAGCACAGACTGGAAAAAAATAAAATGTGAGGTATAGCAACTGATAATAAAGAATGACAAAAAAGTAGAACTTGAAGATGTGATGAATCACAGATGCAAATACATAACAAGTGACAACCAAGGAAGACTCAGGAATCCAAAATGGTAGATGTTCTCCATCTCGATGCCCTATGAGATTAGGTGTGGCCACATAGCACTAATTGTCTTGAGGTTGATGAGGCATACAGCTGTTCCATCAGCAGAACAGGCAAACAAACAAGATGGACCCGCATACACCTGAACGGTCAGACAAGCTTTATGTGATATGAAGTTCCACATGCAGCCGCACTGATCAGACATTGTGAATGATTGGTGTGGATGCATTTGAGATCTGTGATTGGGTTCAGAGACATCTTCCGTATAGAGTAGCAGATAGCTTTCCCCATCGTGCTGAGTAGACTGAGCTGTTTGGCACTTCTAATATTTCTGAAGAGGCAGCTAACTGCTTTGTCCAGAACCTTTGGCAACACAGAACTGATATATTCCATAGGAACAGTGAGTAGGCAGATTGAAGATGACACTGCTCTTTTTCAATTTTTGCTCACAGATTCGGGGAAAATGGCAGTCTTAGGTTTGATATGGTTGATTCAGAGGACGGCAATCATACCAATCATAATAGTGATAACCTCTTGACATGGCAGGCATGCTAACCATCCTAGGCCTCCAGCGAAGAAAGGGATGCCACATGACATGACTCTCTTCACTATCCAATGCAAGTACGGAGACAAAATCAGTCAGGCAATCGCTCTGTAATAGAAGATCCTCAGACAAAAGTCGATGGCAATAACCACACAGCCTAGGATTTGCATGAATTTTATGTGTACGGAATTTCTTGATCCCCCTTTACTTCAACATTGACAAACCAGACCTTAATCCCTTTTATTTCAGAAATCGATGATGCCTTGAAGGACGAATGCACTTCTATTCATTATTCGAAGCCTGCACTGACAGAGAATCTCAGTGACACTATGGCACAGGTGGAAATTATAGAGTGTAGACAGTCTGAAGATAGTTGCACAGATGACAGAAATGAGGACTCTGGCAATGATTACTAAGTGTTCAGTTGATAATAACACATACTTATGACAACATGTTTCAGTTTTTCAATGTATTTTTGCGCATTTTTATGAGCTCACAAACTCACAGGGTTCGTACTTTTCGTGCTGATGAGTGACAATATGATTCCTTTGTACTATGTAACTTTGGGAGGTATGAAAAGATTATAATTTAACTGTCATTTGCTCATTTTTACAGATTCTGCATGTGTGTGTTAGGTTTCGGCCCGAATATATTGTATTTTAGCTATTTTTCTCATACATTTTCTTATTCTGCCCCCTGGTGGTGGTCATACACAATTCTAATGGCGACCATTGAATTTCTTGGCCCCAAAAACATATATTTTGACCCAAAGATTATCATCCTAGACCAATTAGAAGCAGAGATATAACAACATTTTGATTATTGTCGGCCATTTTGAAAATGGCCGCCTGGTGGAGTTAGCCCGCATTTTCTGGAGGGGCACCCCTGCCAAAAGTTTTTGTTTTGACCTAATAAACTTGGAACAACATTCCAAAATTGCTCCCACTCAAGTGGTCACGGGATCTATGGTGGGGTCCTCTACTAATATATATATATTATGAATTTGGTTGGGCACTATTTACTGGATGATATTTAGTGAGAGACTATTTTGCTGGATGCTTTTGCGCAAGAAGCTATTTATTTTAGCGGCTGATACAAACAAGAAGTTCTGCTATTTAAGTAAAAACACATAAAAAAATATTTCCCCAAATATACATCTATAAAATTTTTAATAGGTTTACAATGCGGCCTACCTGGAAGAAAAGCTGAGCCAAGAGGAGGGCGGTGGAAAGCTGAGGAATTGAGGCAACCAATTTCGAACGAAGGCTTTTCATCATAACATACAGGCACACAATTGTGAAAAGAGCTATCATTGATATGGAGTTGCAAACAAGTGTTAAATGCCCCAGGAATCGTGCGCTAGATTTTGGAGTTCTTTTGCAGAAGAAGGTGATGGCTGGTCCTGTCATTTTCTGCAATTCTTCATCTTTCTTCAACTTTAGACGAAATACAGACTTGTGCAATTTAGTTATGCACTTTTTTCTGCCGACATTTGCAGCTAACATAAAATCACCAGACATGTTAATAATGCTTGCCTTGACAATCAACATTTTATCAGACCCTTCACAATAGTTGTGGTCTAGTTTCAAGTCAACTTTGAATACCAGACGTTCTTCTTTAAGCACTCTCATTACACTATCACTGGTGGTAAGGGCATTTGAGAAGAGTTTATATGTTCCTGATGCCAAAACCATACCCTCTCGCTCGGAGACCATTTTCCACAGATGATCCATGACAACATTCCCTATATGAAGACACGGCCTGTGCTTGTAATCCAAAAAATTGTTTTCTTTTTTGTTTACTGTCACATTCTTTGGTGGCTCCACGATAAAGCCAACAGAGACTGCCCTGTAAATATCAGATGTGTTACCTAGGTTCGGAAAATAGATTGGTCCAATATTGTTTGGTATGACTGAGCTATCCAAGTTAACACAGGATTCTTGAAATAGGCTAAGTCTACTTTTCCCTTTCGTCACAATAAGTGTCATAATAATCCTTAGTGAGTAGTTCAAATTTTCTTATTCTACTTGCTTCTTTTTTTGCTGAAAAGAGTAATGAATACGTAGGCCATTCGATTCTGTGTATTCTCCCAGTTGAACGCATGCACTTCTTATTTACTGCACCAATGTCACAGCCTGTATAAAAGGGATTGATGAATGAACCAGCTTGCTTAACTGGCAGTACAAATGATGTGCATAATGCCTCACATCCATTACATGTACTACTCCTTTTGACACAGCTCTGTCGCAACATCCATTCAGGGTCTAATCCTGGTGTACCATGAAATTTCTGGTCTTTGATCACTTCTATGACATACTCACAATCTTGAAAGAGCGGTCTCCTTATAACTGCTATATTTCCTGTTTCTAAATGTGCATCAATTAATTTCCTGAATTTTTCTTTGCATGTAAAGCTTAATGACATTGGCTTAAATTGAGAAAGACTTAATCCATGACATGTTGCACAGTGCTTATTTTGGAAAATCCCAACATCATATCTGAATACAGGAGCAAAAGAAAGATAGTCTGGTCCCTCACACAGCTCCTTAACATTAGCGTCTGTGAATGTAGAGGGGCACTTGTCTATAACTTTAAAGTGCCATGGGTTAATAGTCGCAAAGGACTTACAGCTAGCATGTGCTCTAGATGGTTTAATTTTAGCCTGTAGGTCACTATGAATGTGATATTTCAAGAGACTAGATATTGTATTATTAACATAATTGAGACTGTTTATTGAGTCCTCTGACCAATTAGAGAATGCTGGGGATTCCTTATCTAACTTAAGAAGATGAGAATCTGTACAAACATGCCAGTAGTCAAAACAGCAGTCTCCATAATCAACACAAAACGCATCGCATTTACACTGGTGAGCACAACGTTCAATCTTATATTGAAGTGATGAATAATCGTTCTTACAATTTCTTGGAATTGTGTCACAACCAATTTCTGAACAAGGTAAACATTTATCAAGACCTTTATGCAAGGCTAAGTCCAAAGCCTCTAATATACTTGAGTTCAGCAAATCATCTGAAATATAAAGATTGTATTACACTTTGAGGATGCCTCACTTAACTATTTGGCATATATGTACTCTAGTGCAGCTTTAAGGGGAGAATAATAGCAAAAACATTCATTGTACTTACAGACTTTTCCAAGATTGAGTGGCTGTATTGGCATATCACTTCAGAGGCAATATGCCACGCTGAGTAAAATAATGAAGCGCAGCATTTTTCTTCAAACTCTCATCCTATCAATTGGTCTCGGAAGAAAGATTAGCTAGAGAAAAACAATAAAGATGCATTATCATAAACTTTGAATACTAAATGACAAGACCAAGCAATAAAACATAGGCTGCGCAGCAGCAAACCTTCAGCGAATAACACCTTTAGAAGATTACAATAATATCATAAAATTGGTGCGTTCCCGAAATTGCTCATAGGTATGCAATAGCGGTCGAGTAGTGGCCTTCCATTATCTCTATTTTTCCAATGATTCATAAAGTGTTATACGCATCAAAAAGCACTGCTGAATTAATCGCATAGGTGATTTGTTTAGAAAAATGCATTACTGTATATCGATGGTGAAAGTGCAAAACCTCGTAAGTCAAAAAAAGCTGTTTTTCAGAAATTGAAAAAAACTGTCAAGTGTCTTTTTTTAAGGTAATGTTTATTAATAAGTGAGTTATGGCCAACTAGATACATAGAAAGTGACACCCTGTTGTAGCAAATTTTTTTTCAGAGGTCGTTTATCCCTTGCATTGATGTTACCATCAGATGTGATTGAAAATGTCGACTTACGAGGTTTTGCACTTTCACTTTCTACCCGTGCAAAACCTTGTAACTCGATCATTTATCATACTTTAAAGCAACTTGCAGCATTGAATATACTTTCAATCTATGTATATACAGTGAAAATTATAATTTGCCTATGACAGATTGCCATAACAAATTTTATTTAGTGGCTACAATGGCAAGAATGAGGAAAATGACAATTTTTTCAAATTTTCGTGCACTATCTTTTTCAATAGCCTACATCACCAAAACAAATATAGAGAGGTAAATTTTCTTTAATCAGGAAACTTGCTGGGAGTCATAAAAAAGTAACACAGTAATTGTTTTTCAAAAAAAGTTGAAATATCCCACAATATGTGCTTCAAAGTTCTGATTTGAGTTACAAGGTTTTGCACTTTCACTTTTTGAAACATATCGACATACAAGGTTTGGTGAAATCATTCTGTTACCAGTGTGTTACAGCTTCCAAAAATAGCAAACTGGCAAGGTAATCAACTGACAACGTGTATTGGATATTAAAATAGTCATTCCACCAAAAATCTAAAAATAGCAAAATTTTGACATACGAGGTTTTGCACTTTCACCATCGATATGCAATAGTGGGGAAGTTTTGGCTCCGAAATAAAAAAATTCTTTTAAATATTTTTTCTCAATATTACAAAAACTATAGAATAGCCATCTGTCAGACCATAAAAAGGCACAACTAGACCATACAAGCCATATGTGTACCAAACTTCATCCATGTATATGGAATAGTGACCGGATGTTGGGCCAGAAACAAAAATAATAATTTTTATGTTTTTTTTCAATATTTGAAAAAGTATATAATATTTTCCATCAGACCTTTTTTCAAAAGGCACAACTAGACCATATTGACCATATGTGTACCAAAGTTTATCCATGTACATGCAATAGTGAGCGAGTCTTAGCCCGAAAAAAAAAAAAAAATGTTTTTATGTCTTTTCTCATTTTTTCAGAAAGTATAGAATATCTGTCAATGAGACCATCAAAAGGCACAACTAGACCATATAGGCCACGTGTGTACCAAACTTCATCCATGCACATGCAATAGTGACCGAGCCTTGACCTGGAAACGAAAAAAATATTTTTTTATATTTTGTTAATTATTTCAAAAAGTGTTTAAGATCTATTCATCAGACCATCAAAAGGCACAACTAGACCATACAGGCTAGATGTGTACCAAATTTCATCCCCATACTTTCAATAGAGGCCGAGTGCCAGGCCGGAAACGATCTATCCGCCCGCCGCCCGACCGCCCGCCGCCCACCCGCCCGCATTTTTACCCAAGTGATTACAATACCTTCTTCGAACTTCGTTCGCTGAAGGTAAAAATGATTGAAACACTGAATGGTAAAACATCAATGCAACAAGATAGAAGAAATTGCGCAATTGCCGATTCAGCAAGAAATATTTCAAACATTTTACCCCTTTCATCCCAAATCGTGTTGATATTGAAGTACATAATGCCGTAAATGGTTCATCGCCAATGTACATTAATGAACTGCTCAATGAGAAGAACACTGCATATGACTTGCACAACAAGAGACTATCATCTTTACGTCAATGTCGAACGAAGACTCACTGGCTCAGCTCGGTGTCTTATAAAGGGGCTAGCCTTTGGAATAAAATTCCTTATGTCATGACATTCGACTTGAAAATGAAATAAGTGCTCTCAAACAAAGACTATCCAAATTGACATTTCCGCCATTGAAGACAGGCTCTTCTAAATGTTTGTTTCTTTAAAGTTTTTATGTTTTTATTTTGTTTCTTTAATAATTAATTTATAATTTTTATAATTTAAAAGTTTCTATCTAAATACTATTATTATTTTTGTTGACTTTCGTTGACACCTGCCAATTTCATGGCTGATTTTCCCTGTTATGTAGAAACCAAAGTCAAATTAAGATTGTCTGTTTTCTCATTTATCCTGATATATTTTGGTTCTCATATTAAGTCTTTAGATTTATTGTGAGACTTAAACTTCAACTTATATCTTTTTGGCTTATTTATTTGTATTTCATGCAGATTCACCATATACAGGGTGGTCAAAAAAATACTTTACACTTATGAATTATTTTTTGGGTAACGCTCATTGTAAAAATTACTTATTTTTCAATACAAAACAACTTGTATAGCAGAGAACAACCTTTCTAGAGATAATTCATTCATTTGGAGGTCCTTTTGGACTGATGACTTTTCTACCGCAGGCCAAAATGATGCAGAGGTGTCAACAATGTAACTTTGTGTGCGTTTTTCCCATAAAAACTTAAAACTTAACGGAAGCCTTCATTTGGCAACTAAAGTCTGTGGAGTCTTGCAGGGATCTGCCTCTAAATTTGCCAAACCAGAATAATCACATTGATTAAGATCTTGTGATAATAGGAGCCCTATTGTCCTGCCGAGAAACTTAGCAGAACGAACCTTGATCCAGTTCTGGGCTTTCCATGGGAGAATGACTGATGCCCCACCTTGTTTGAAGATCAAATTATCTGTAGCATTGTATGTCTTATCTTTCCAGTGCTTCAGATGCTCTTTTAAGATGTTAATATGTACTTTTCCCGAGATTTATAACACCCTGATCGTCAACCTTCAGACGGCTTTGTTTTTAAATCTTATAATGGCCATAGTAGAGGCTGAACTTGTTCTAGCACCTTCTGGCTTGCACTGAATTGCGCCTCTGTATTTTCATTTTCATTTTAGGTCATATTTATTTGTCTTGTGAAGCTCAGTTGCTTCCAAATTGCTGATTGGTCATGATCAACCCAGAGTAGTGAAAACGCAGGAGTATTCATGGCTTCCATTTTGTCCACTATCAAAAAAGTAATGACCTATTTTAATCAGCAACCAATTTTCCAAAGATCTAGTATACTTGGCTTGTATACAAAATAAGTACCCTGGCACTGACTCAATAATGGCAGCCTGGAAAATGAAATATCAACTGTAAAGTTTTTTTTTGACCACCCTGTACATATTTGTGATTCGTCAAGCACATCCCTGCTACTTGGTAAAGGTCATGTGCGTTAATAAAGTGCTCTTTAAATTGGAACATCGAGTTGTCATCACGTGATTCACCCTGAGGCCATGAGAAATCACATTTCAATGAATTCATAGTAATGTATGTAACAATTTTGGAAGATGTTTTTCCAACATTTTTCATTTTCTCTGGGCAAGAATCGCTGTGTTTGCCTTCACATCTGTGTCATCCGTATCATCAACATGTATTCAGACAAGTGGCTATAAATTATTAGGTCAAGAATTTGGAAAAGGGAAGTGTTTACAAGAGGTGAAATGAGGCATATAAACTGAACCAAATAAAAAACGCAAAACTATTTCTAGGGTTGTATTTTTGTGTATAAGTTTCAGATCGGCTTTTGAGTTTATGTGTATGTATAATGAGGTGTCAAAGTACCCAGTTGCTTAAAATCACTCAATTGTGACTATTTCTTGTGTGTCTGTTGCTAGGTTTGTCACATAAGGGTATAGCCACTGGACGGGGGTATTAGGCACCCCATAGGGCAAATCTAATGATTTCTTGTGAAAGCTTGAAGAAAATTATGAAAAAGGCCATGCAATTCACTTCAATAAGTGCCATCCAACTCATTAAAAAATTTGATTTTTGGAAAGTCAGACCAGAGTTTGTCATGCATAATGATATTCCAATGCAGCAATGCAGCCATGGAAACAAATCCTGAAACAGCCTGTACAACAGCCAAAAAGTCTTACGGTCCATCAGAAAGACCTAACACAACCTCTACAGCTTACCAGGTAAAAATTGGCCCTGTGTGTGTCGTTGTGTCCTCCTTGTGCTATTCTGACAACCTGACATCTGTCGCCATAAGAAAAGTCATGAGGAGGGTACACTAGGAATTGCTGCTTGTCCTATGGCTGCTATAAAGGGTGTGTAAGGTCATTTTGATGGACCCAAAGCCTTTTACCACTCCCAGGCTATTTGAGGACCTGTTTCCACAGTTGTATTGTTTCACTGGAATATCATTGTGTGTGACAAACTTTGACATGACTTCTCAAAAAACAAAATTTTAGCATGTTAAGTGATTATAACTGTAGTGAATTCTATGGCCTTTTCCATCATTTTCTTCAAGCTTTCACATGAAATCATCAGATTTGCTCTGTGGAATGCCTAATGCCCCAGTCCACTGGCCATACCCCATTGTGATAAACTTGGCCATAGACTTGCAAATAACGATCACACTTGAATGATTTTTTGTGACCGAGTCCTTTGATACCTGATTACACACATGCATACATTGAATAGCCCATCAGAAGCAAATACAGAAAAAAGCCCTGGGAATAGAGGAGGGAACGACAGAAAAAATACAGAATTAATTTGATAAGATCCAAGAGTACACATTTGTAAAAACTTCTCTAATAGACTGAATCTGAGAGTGACATACTTGCTGTCCATGTGAAGTTAGCAGAATGTGGAACTTTTTAATATACCAGAGACAAGTTAAGACTAGACGTCCCTAGGCTTGGGTCTGTGAGACAAGGAAGGGAAAAGAAGGAAGAAAAAGGAGGGAAGGAAGAAAAAGGAGGGAAGGAAGAAAAAGGAGGGAAGGAAGAAAAAGCAAGGAAGGAAGGAAGAAAAAGCAAGGAAGGAAGAAAAAGCAAGGAAGGAAAATGAAGGAATGAAGGAAAGAATGAAAAGTAGGAAGGAGAAGGAAGGAAGGAAGGAAAAGGAACGCAGAAAATGAAGGAAGGAAAATGAAGGAAGAAACAGAAGCAAGGGAAAGGAAGGAAGGAAAATGAAGGAAGGAAAATAAAGGAAGGTAGTTGAAGGAAGGAAGATGAAGGAAGGAAAAGGATGGAAGGAAAAGGAAGGACGGAAAAGGAAAAGGAAGGAAAAGGAAGGAAAAGGAAGGAAAAGGAAGGAAGGAAAAAAAGAAAGGAGGCAAAAGGAAGGAAAATGAAGGAAGGAAGGAAAAGGGAGAAAGGAAAGGAAGAAAGAAAAAGGAATGAAGGAAAAATGGAAAAAGAAGGAGGGAAAAGGAAGGAAGGAAAAGGAAGAAGGAATGAAGGAAAAGGAAGGAAGGAAGAAAGGAAAAGGAAGGAAGGAAAGGAAGGAAAAGGAGGGAAAGGGAAAAGGAAAGAAAGGGGAAAAAGGAATATAGATAGATAGATAGATAGATAGACAGATAGATAGACAGCTAGACAGCTAGACAGCTAGACAGACAGACAGACAGACAGACAGACAGATAGGTAGATAGATAGATAGATAGATAGATAGATAGATAGATAGATAGATAGATTGATAGATGCTTCAGAAATAAACAATTTACTCCTTCTTATATTGTAAAATTAATTTCCCATTGAGACCTCCCCCCCCCCCCCCGAAGATTGTCTGCTTGCAAGTTTTTTACCCTCGGCAATGTATACATTGCCGACGGGTATTGTAGTTACTTTGGCGGCGGGCGGGCGGGCGGACGGGCGGGCGTCCGGATAACGGGCGTCCCACTTGTGTATTGGGAGTAATGCCACAACTATGGAACGTATACTTTTTATTTTTGGGACATTTTTATATCTTTTATCCTAGTTGTGCCTTTTAAGGGTTTAATCCACATGAGATTAATAATTTTCTCACAATTATTGAAAAATGTGAACAAATCTTTTTTTGTGTATTGGGTGTCAATCCAAAACTATGGCATGCATATTCATCATTTTTGGGTAAATATGGTATCTTTTATCCCAGTTGAGCCTTTCATAGGTCTAATCCCCATGACATTAATACTTTACTCACAATCATTGAAAAATGTGAAATTTTTTTTTTTTGTTTCTGGCAGTACTTTTGACACTGAAATTTGCATGTAGTAAATACCCAAGATGTGTTTTTTGTGGGTCTAAATGCTCTGAGAGAGTTGAACGGACGACAATTTACCAAAAATATGACAAAATAGTATTATTTTAAACTTGTATGATTCAGCCAATTTTGAAGTTAAATCTATGAAATTTTCCAATTCGGTGTCTAACTTATGCCTCTTTCAACATCTCTAATCAGTTGGAATGTTGGTCCTATGAATTTTTATAAAAACCCAAAAATTCGAAAAAAATCCGAATTTTCCAACATTTCTGCGTGAAAAGCCAAATGGTAATGGGCAAGTTAGTTAACTTTAGGTCTTATTGTAGTTAGACACACTATTGACTAATATTCACAGCAATTGCATGAGTTGTTGCAATTTTTTCCATTGAAATGTATTCATAATTGAAAAAATGCAAAAAATCATTAAAATGTCTATTTACTCTCCATTTTCTTCTGATATCATACCATCGTTGACTTTTTTTTTTTTTCAAATAAACCTGACATGTTTCACATCATCATCATGCTGATTTCGAACGATATGAAAATTTTAATTTGCAGCATAGGTCAATATTAACAAAATTAGATAAATATTAAGGATTTTCAGATAATCATATATCAGTAAATATTGGCCCTGGTCAATCAAATTTGCCACAATAAAGTCTAAATTTGACTTTTTCTACCTCTCCTCATGAAATATTATCAATAGGAAATATATAAATTTTATATATAATTATGTGGACTTTCAAAGCATTAATTATTATAACTTTATAGTTAATATCTAAACTCAGTGATGTAAATTTTAGAAGATAAATGAATGTCAGCCCCTTTTATTTAGCTGTGTGCATGGAAATTAAATGTGAATGAATCAGACGGATCGGCTTTTGTTGAATGGAGCAATGGAGAAGTCTTGATTATGTAATGTTATGTCACAGGGTAATTGTCTTTCCTTTCACAACTTTACTGAGACACCTCTGAACAGGTATCTACACTGGTTCTATTTAGTTGCAGCCATCTAACAATGGAAAATATGAAGAATTTGCTTGGATATAGCAATCCTAAAATCTGCCGTATTGATGCATTACACCCTAAACCATCGTCAGCACTGAGAAATGGGCTTAGAGGGCTGCATTTACCATATCTTTCTATCTCTATCTACCCATAAGTTCACAGAGACGGATCATGTAAATAAATCTTACAATTAATATGGTTGCATCACCTGCAAATGCTCCAAGAATTGTTTTGAAAAGTTGTAAGATTTGGTGATTACCTACATATACATCGATTTTCTATGAGAAATAGATGATTTGAATTGAATTGAATAGGACTTACCTTCAGACAGTATCCTAACAACAGCATAAACAGATTATTGGGAGAGAGCCAGCTCTCTTCCTCAGGAATTGGTATGATTGTCAGAAATTTTTGGATCGCTTGTCAGACACAAGGAAACACTTTCCAAAGTGTTTTTTTGATTCAAGGGACTAATATGATGCATAAAGGAGGCGTGGTAATGACTTTTGCTTCTTGTGATTATGGTTTATTTAATATTAAGGTTTTAGTTTTCAACCAAATGGGTGTTTATTCACGCGGGAGCAGCCAGTAATTCATATTGACATGGAAAATTAAAGTTTTAAAATTTCTTTCTTACATGTTAAATTTATTTTGTTATGTCTTTAAGGTTGTACCTGACAAAGTTAAGTGGTAATTTGGTAAATATTTCGAGGATAAATTCCAGTGTTTTATCAACATTCATAAATTCAGTTACATTCACTGACTGCTCCCTCAGTGTTACACACAGACTCAGCCATGGTGTAAATGTAACAGGGATTCTGATTGGTCAAGATCCTAGGTTCATGCTACCTGGTTCATGATTGGCTCATGTCTTTCTGATAGCTTTTTGGACACTTCTGTTAGGGCTAAAATTAAAATTTTAGGCTCTTTAGAATCCTCAATTCATAGACTATATTATTTCGTTTTTTCATGGAGATATATTTATTCATTGCTGAGAATTCGTTGAAAATGCATATATCAGTCATGGTGTAAATGTAAAAGGGATTCTGATTGGTCAAGATCCTAGGTTCATGCTACCTGGTCCATGATTGGCTCATGTCTTTCCAATAGTTTTTTGGACACTTCTGTTAGGGCTAAAATTAAAATTTTAGGCTCTTTAGAATTCCCATATCTTAGACTGTATTATTTCGTTTTTTCATGGAGATATATTTATTCATTGCTGAGAATTCATTGAAAATGCATTGGCCTATACTTTTTTTGTGCATTGTTGATGCTAAATGATGTTAAATAGCACATTTTTACAATAAGAGGATTTGTTATTCTTCTTTATTAAGTACAATCACACTAATTCAGTTTCATTCTGTCTTTGTGATAAAATAAATATTTTTTTATTGTCAAGACAATTGATCCTCTCAGAGAATCAGATCTATATACGCTACCTAGAATAAAACATGAATTTGCCAGACAAGCTATTTCTTATAAAATTCCATACATTTTTAACAGCATGAATCCTAATTTCAAAAACAAAATATATTCTCATAGTCTAGTTGGCTTCAAGCTTTATATCAAAAAGTCGGTCATTCAATCATATACTACATCATGTACACTTCAAAATTGTTAAATTTGCAATAGAATATAATTTACTTAATAGTAGGCTACCCTTAATTTCTCTGTTATCTATAAAATACAATAGATCAATTATCAAAAATTAACCATTCAAGTTTTTTCCGAAAATTATATCATTCAACAACCACTGTTTATTTGCTTGCATGTGCGGACGCTCCTCTGTTCTTTCTTTTTAATTTTCATTGGGGGTCACTTGACAACGAAATAATTTTTTTCCTAAAGTGGCCTCCAGTCCCTGTTGCTATATATTTTCTCTTACGATAACTGGGCCATTCTCAAATTTCGGGACAAAATGCCCTGGAAAATGTGGTAACGGAGGGGACTTTTGATGCAAAAAACCTGCATTTTGAGCAATTTAAAAATAGAAAAAAAATAAAAAAATATGTAAGTCTTATTTTCAGAAGTACTTCATCTCAGATCAATCGTATTTTTTAATTAAATATTTATTTTTTGTGGTAACGGAGTGGACAGGAATGGTAACGGAGTGGACAGGAACGGTTTGGTTTTCTCTTAATAGTGGTTCCTATTTGAGAGATGAAAATTTTTGATTGCATTCCATTGAATTCTGTCACCCTCAGAAATATATGCATAAAATTTCTTTGAAAAGGTATCACTGGTAAGCTCGGAATTGGAGGTAACGGAGGGGACATTTCAGTGGGACCAAAAAATGTTTCAATGAAAATTATGCCTTAACTTGTTGAATACCTGTTTAATGAAAATCTCCAAAGCTGTGGTAGTTTGGCGCATGTGCATCTTACGACATTGAGTGGAAATTGCTCATTAAAAACAATAGCGAGCCGAGCTATGCCTGGTAACGGAGGGGACAAAAAAATTAACATAAACTAGTGACACGTCTTTAACATCAATTAATTCAATGAAATGAATCAAGAAAAAAGTTAAATATGATGTTTATATTAATTCAAGTCAATATTCTCATGAATCGTGCATAGAAACTTTGGAAATGATGGTACTTTAGGAGGAAAATTAACACTTGATTTTGTCATGTCGGGTCCAGTGACAGGGAAAAACCACTGATTTGGCACCGATTACTGGACACAATGCACCAAAAAAGGTCTAATAAATGACTTTTTGTTCCAAATGCAGTGGTTCTAAATAGAAATATGTATAACAGATGTGGAGTGACGCTTCAGATATCAATTGCATTCAAATTAATGTCAGGGAACTGGAGTGACGCAAATTGTCCCGAAATTTGAGAATGACCCAACTGTATTTAATTTTTATAATAACTGTACTGGGACAATAAAAGATTCTGATTCTGATTCTGATCTCTTCAAAAGCCATGAATTGGAAGTGTAGGCTGTAATCTGGAGGTGCCATCCAATTGAATGTGTATTTTCAATTGCATTTGATCCAAGCCAAAGAAAGGCACTCTCTGTAATCCAATTGATTGCAAGACCCACTTCTGATTGCCAGATTTGAATATAATTGCACTTTAAGTCATGTCTTTTGAATAACTGCCCTTTCATTTCTTGATCAAAGTATATTTGCTGCAAGGTGTGACAGTTCTTAGACTTTTAGTCTGAATATTAATATTTAAAGAAGATCCTCTCCTATTGGTTGAAACTCAATCTGTTCTTATTGGCTGTTGGAAGTACCTGAACTAATAGACTAATTTCAGGGACGGTTCTCTCAGTAAACACTAGGGGAAAAGTGGTGCTTGGTGTCAGTACTCTTAAAATTTCATTGGCTGATAGATTTCCCGCCCTTGCCTATGATTGGTCCACCCAAGGTGTCTCCAAGCTGGAGTATTTTTAATGCCTTTTAATATATATATATATACCATTTATTCGTGCTTATCACACCATTTTACGTATTTTGAAAATAATACAATCAATAAATGTAATTAAATTAATAATTATATTCGGGAACCAAATGTCAATTTAAGGATAAATAGAGGATGCAGTCCTTCATCTCCTGTGAGGTCCAATTGTTCAGTTTTGAAACCCTCTGCACCGCAAGTGAAAGTTCCCTTATGGCAGTTGCTGAGCCTTCCAAGCCTGAGTCCAAAATTAATCATAGCATTGTTTGTCCCCATGCCAATTCAGATTACGTGCTTTAATGCTGCCTTTGGATGAGCTCAAAACCTTAATAATTGCTGCAACTCTCCTGTTGTTCCTGAGATCATAGTATTATACAACCTCAAGCAACGTGAACGCAGGCCACTTTCCATGGGTATTGTTTCATGTAACTTTGAGCACTGTTGAGGCTTTATAACTTCCTAATTCTTTCAGATTAAATTTTGGAAGTAGTGTTTTTAGGTTTAATGGGCATACATCTTCCATGTGCGGAAAGCAAATTAAGAATCATGGAATTACCTAGAAGTTATTTGGGGCAAATGTTCAGCACATTCAGTGAAATAGGTCTATTGGCCAATAAAAAAAAGAATATCGATGGTGAAAGTGCAAAACCTCGTATGTCAAAATTTTGCTATTTTTAGATTTTTGGTGGAATGACTATTTTAATATCCAATACACATTGTCAGTTGATTACCTTGCCAGTTTGCTATTTTTGGAAGCTGTAACACACTGGTAACAGAATGATTTCACCAAACCTTGTACGTCGATATGTTTCAAAAAGTGAAAGTGCAAAACCTCGTAACTCAAATCAGAACTTTGAAGCACATATTGTGGGATATTTCAACTTTTTTTGAAAAACAATTACTGTGTTGCTTTTTTATGACTCCCAGCAAGTTTCCTGACTAAAAAAAATTAACCTCCCTATATTTGTTTTGGTGATGTAGGCTATTGAAAAAGAGAGTGCATGAAAATTTGAAAAAAATGTCATTTTCCTCATTCTTGCCATTGTAGCCACTCAATAAAATTTGTTATTGCAATCTGTCATAGGTAAATTATAATTTTCACTGTATATACATAGATTGAAAGTATATTCAATGCTGCAAGTTGCTTTAAAGTGTGATAAATGATCGAGTTACAAGGTTTTGCACAGGTAGAAAGTGAAAGTGCAAAACCTCGTAAGTCGACATTTTCAATCACATCTGATGGTAACATCAATGCAAGGGGTAAACGACCTCTGACAAAAAATTTGCTACAACAGGGTGTCACTTTCTATGTATCTAGTTGGCCATAACTCACTTATTAATAAACATTACCTTAAAAAAAGACACCTGACAGTTTTTTTCAATTTCTGAAAAACAGCTTTTTTTGACTTACGAGGTTTTGCACTTTCACCATCGATATGTTGTCTCTGTCACACATAACTATGTTCAACTTTCAGACTATATGTATACCAAACAATTTTTAAAAAGTGGATTATTATTACTTCTAAATAAGTAATATTAAAGCCTATTTCTGAACTTTAGTAAGCAAGTTGATAAACAGGCATTCCAAGTATACTAAGTATGTGGACCAAAAAAACGGTGCGGAAATAGGCACTTTAGTCAGTGCTAGTTGAGTGCCATTGCTTAAAAAATATAGGCCTATTTTGTCTTCAATCTGTCTGGTCCGCATTATTCTGGGTCTGCAGCTACTTGGTCCGCATCCTTTACTCCTAAGTGTTGTACCAGAGTGACAGACTGTAGCTTCCCTGGAAGATGCCTGCAGATTTGCAGTATTTAAACCAATTCAAGCCATTTGAAACACAAAAACTTATCAGGAAAAATCTGTATTTTGTCTACAGGTTTGGCAATAGGCTCAAATTAAAGCTTATTTCAAGTAGAAGTAATCCAGAGTCCAATTTTAAAATCCAATGTCGGATTTTTACAACTGCTTGCAGCCTGTATTGCAGGAGGAATTTTCAGTCAGCCTCCGACCATATAGGAAGTCGCACTATTTCTCCTTGTATAAGAAATTAAGATCCGTAACTACATCCGATAATAACTAGGAAGCAATGAAGACAAATCAAGTTCAAGTTCAAGTTCAAGTTCAAGTTCTTTATTGGAAAATAATTATTTAGCAAAATACATAAATCATGTACAATTATAAACAATCAAATTTTCCTTAGTCAAGATACAAAAAAATTTATATATTGACGTATAGTTAATAATACAAATAATTTTTATGTTACATTGGTAAGAACTTCTAACAAACTAAATTATAACATATACTGAAAACAAAATAATAATAATCTTAATATACATAAAAAAATATAAAAAATAAAAATCAAGAAAAATAAAAAATAGATTTAATAAAATCATCCTTGGTTATTACAAAAATCTAAATCATTAACAAGGAGGTACTTCTTCAGGTGTTTTTTTATAGTGGATAATGTAAGATTACTCATTATAACGTCAGAAAGAAAATTCCACACAATGACTCCCTTATATCTCAAACATCTTTGACAAAAACTACTTCTAAAAATGGGCAAGTGTAACTTATCGCGTAATCTAGTATTATGAGCATGATACTGGGAATTAGAAAGAAACATGTCATTAAAAATATCAGGGCTATCTCCTTTCTGCAATTTAAACATAAACAAGGCAACCTTGAGAACATAGATTTTGAAAATATCTAAAACTCCATATTTCAGGAAGAGGGGAATAGATGGCGTTCTAAGAGGTGAAAACGATATAATCCTTAAAGTTCTTTTTTGAAGTTTATGAATTGGAGCCAAGTTTGTAGCGGGCACTGAACCCCATACCTCAATGGCATAATTAAGGTATGGATAGACAAGAGAATTGTAAAGACTGAGCAATGAATGTGAATTGAGCTGATGTCTGGCCTTTAATATTATGCCTATGGCCTTAGCTATCTTCATTCTTATAAAATTTATATGGTCAACCCAAGCAAGTTTCGAGTCAATAATAACACCAAGGAATTTAGTAGACTCAACATGACAAATTTCTTTGTTAGCAATCTTAATTTGAAAGTCACCAGAAACATGTTTCCGATTGGATTTAAATAACATGCAATTTCACATATAATCGAATACTCAAGAAGACCATAAAATTAGCAAAAAAATCATATTATACCAGCTGCTTTGAAAAATATAAAGATGACATAAAGAAGACTTGGGTAACAATAAAGGGATTATTGAATAAAAGTTCAGAAAAAGAGGAGTTTCCAAGATACTTCTTAATTAACGACATCCCAGTTCTAGATCAAAATAAGATAGCTAATGAATTTAATAAGTACTTTGTGAATATAGGTCCCTCTTTAGCAGCAAATATTGAACAGCCTCAGGGCAAGTCATTTAAAGATTATCTCAACGGTCCTGGTGTGAGTGAGAGCTATCTTCAATTTAACTATGTTAAGAAAGAAGATATTGAGAAAATTATTAAAGAACTTAAACCAAAAACCAGCTGTGGTATAGATGGACTATCAAACAAACTAATCAAACTAATAGGAAATGAAATAGTTGACACGTTAGCAGTGATAATTAACCAAATGATTTATAATGGCTGCTTCCCAGACAAGTTAAAAATAGCTAAAATCACCCCAATCTACAAAAAGAACGAAAATTACCTTTTCGAAAATTATAGACCAATATCGATATTACCAAGTATATCAAAGATCTTTGAAAGAGTTATCTTCAATCAGCTACATAATTATTTTCAATCACAGAACTTGTATTACAATAGTCAATATGGTTTTCGGCAGAAACACTCTACAGAATTGGCATTGCTTGAATTAATAGACAGAATTACTTTAGAAATGGACAAATATAACACTCCACTCAATATATTTATAGACCTCTCTAAGGCATTTGATACCATTGACCATACCATCTTACTTGAAAAACTCTATCATTATGGAGTAAGGAATAAAGCTTTGAAATTATTTGAAAGTTACCTGAAGGACAGGTTTCAATATCTTGAATTCCAAGGTATATTCTCTAGTCATATGAAAATTACTACTGGTGTTCCACAAGGATCCATATTAGGGCCTCTCCTTTTTATTATCTACATAAATGATATAAGTAATTCTAGTAACATTTTCTATCCGATAATCTATGACGACGATACTACCCTGATGGCAACTCTAAATATATTTAATCATTCAACTGAAATTATTAATTCAGAACTAGTAAATATTGTAGACTGGTTTAAATTAAATCGATTGTCGTTAAATTGTAATAAAACAAGAGCTATGGTATTTCATCCATCACAGAAAAGAGTTACCAGGCCAATTCTTAAAATAAATGACCAAATTATAAATTATGAAGATAACTTTGATTTCTTGGGGGTAATGGTTAACAAAAGTCTCAATTGGACAACTCATGTATCAAAGATCTCAAAGAAAATATCTAGGACCATAGGAGTAATGTGTAAATTGAAACATGTAGTCCCTCAAAACATATTACTGACAATTTACAATTCATTGATTACACCATATTTTAACTATGGAATACTTGCATGGGGCTCTAAAGCAACTAGACTTCTTAAATTACAAAAGAAAGCCATAAGAATCATTGCAAATGCAGCCTATAATTCCCATACTGATCCGTTGTTTAAGGAACTGAATTTACTTAAGGTGACTGATATTTGCTTACTACAGGAATATAAATTTGGTTACAAATACCTAAATGGGACTTTACCAGCATATTTCATGAATGATTTTATTAATGTTCAACACAGTGTTCACTCTTATAATACAAGAGGTGCCAATGATTTTCAATTTCCAAGTATAAGACATTCTTTTGCCAAACAAGATTTACGATATAGAATACCTCTGATTTATAATAAATGTCCGAATTCCATTAAAGAAAAGGTTTTGACCCACAGTTACCACGGATATTCAAAATATATAAAATTCTACTTCATAAGGGAAAAATACAACATTGTTTGTAATAATCATCTGTGTTTTGTCTGTAATAGACAATTGCAAGGCTAATTTTGTAATTTTGGGTTTTCTCCTACAGCTTACCTCAACAGCATTAAATTAAGCAGTCTGTTTGGAGGAAACCCGCCATGGCTTCTTTTTCATTCACATTCTCATCCTTCATACTCACTGCTCACTGTTACATTCTACTTCTTTTTTTTTTTTTTATCATCTCCATCTATCATAAGGTGCTTCCTGGCAGTGACTCTCTAGTCTTCAGGAAGCTCCTTCACATGGTCATCAGTATCATATTTTGCTTTGTTTATTCGTTTTATTGGTATTGTTTGATTTGACATTCTCCTATTGTGTATCATGTTAAGCATTCATTATTATTTATTTATGTATTTTTTTTTTTTTTTACTGTTTGATCATGTGTAAATAAATTGTTCTGAGTTCTGAGTTCTGAGTTCACCTTGAAACTGAGCATAGTCTCAATATAATTTTATTTTGCTGCCATCAACTTTTGGTAAACTTCTGTGACACTAAGATTTTTATTTACGAAACTAAAATGTTCATTTTTTTGCGCGAATTTCAAATGACCATGCAGCTCCATGAAACCAGCACCAACAGCAGCAGTCAGATTCAATAGAAAGAATGAAGGAAGGGATGACAGAAGGATCGTATGAAGGAAGGCAGGAAGGAATGAAGGAAGGGATGAAGGAACGAATGAAGGAACGAAAAAAGAAAGGAAAGTAGGAAAAAAGGGAGGGGAGGGAGGATAAACATGTGGATAGATAGATAGATAGATAGATAGATAGATAGATACTAAGTCTATCTACAAGCAGCTGTTAAAGTGCTTGCACGTTATTTCGAAGTTATCTTATTTTCAGACCTATAAATGGCATAAAAACGATCTGTATTGTGATCCATGAAATGTGAAAGAAACACAGCACTAGGATGACATAAATTTTATTGCCTGCCTCGAGTCTGTAACTCAATCTATATTGCAAAACAAGGCACTGAGTTTCCCACCGACTTGTCCTGCGAATCTGAAGGACTTGTTTAAGGTCTCACGAATCTACGAGATTGCTGTACTTCAGCTGAAATCCTGCAGATCTAAAGGAATGTTGGATTTCACTGTTTTCCCAATCATGCATTGACTGCAGAATTTCTTGTTTTCCTCGAGATCTGCGTGAGTCTCGCTGCGACACTCTCTCGAGTCTTTTACATCGATATCTACCTGCGTGCGGCGAACTCCCGTACATTCCGCTTGCGACACGAATTCTAGTTTCTCTTTGTGTTTGAAGAGCGTATTGCGTATTGCGATGGCCCCACCTCCGCAATAAGATGCCAATTTGAAGGGAGGTCACTCTCAAGATTTCCTTAACCCTGTATCATATAACATAATGAAGGAAACCTTATCTACAACAATTGTCAACAAATTGCCGGGCATTTTGGTCTTGTCTTGGGATATTCAGTGTTAATTTTCAACATTTAGCTTTGAAAAAACACCATGGGGACTGGGGAGACAAGGTCTTGTTCTGTCAGGGGGGAAGTGAAGAACCAAATAGGCCTAAATACATTGTAAGGCAATGCAACTACACACTGTTGTTGCAGACAATCTCTAAATCGTGCCTATTTTTACAATCGGGGATGGTTATTTCTCCTATTGGCCAAGTATTTCAACTATTGGCAAACTATTTCCCTTTTGGGCAAAATCGAGCAATTTTTCTATTCTAACTATTGGCAAACTAAAAGTGTTTGATTTTTTACCGAATACTAGTCAACTAGTAACCATGCCAAGTAGTAACCAAACCAACTCGTAACCATTTTTCATTTTTGCAAACCAACTCGTAACCAAGAGATCTTGTAATCAAGTGACCCTGACCAAGTAGTAACCAAAAAATAAAAATTGTATACCAACTTGTAACCAGTACTCATCACCAGCTCGTAACCAGGGAAGACCAACTCGTAACCAGGGAAGACCAACTCGTAACTAGGGAAGACCAACTCGTAACCAGGGAAGACCAACTAGTAACCAGGACTTAGTAGGCCCTCCATGATTACAACTTGGTAGGACCTTGGTTACGACTTGGTACGGCTCTGGTTACGACTTGGTAGGACCCTTGGTTACTAGTTGGTGAGGTCAGTAAATTGATTTTGGTGAGTGGTTACCAGTTGGTGACCACAGGCAGAAACAATGAGATTCATGTTGACTCACTGACTGACTCCTCTCATTAAGTAATAACAAGGTATGACAGCTTGGAGATCCCAGCAGACAACCTTCCACATAGTCTGTGGTATAATTCCTCTAAATTCACATTTATCACAAAGAAAACAACTGGATGCCGTATACATAACTTTCTCTGGTGCATTTCCTTGATATCAAACATACCTGGAAGTGTTGTCAGTTGTTTTAAATAATAAAATTAAACAAAAAATTAATCTAAAATCTGAATTCGACACTGAACTGGTATGTTGTCATAGCCACACCAACAATAATAAAAAATATGTCATATTAATAACTGCATCTTAAACCCTAATTTTCACACAACACTTGCAGAACAACATGTCTATTGTGGTGCAAAATTTTCAGTTTGAATTAATGTGTTTAGAATTGTGTAGAAGACTTTTAAAAATCGAAGTGAGGGTATTCATGCATGTCAACACAAATAGAATATTCACACATTTCAGTAAAATTCAGTTCAGACGGACCAAAGAATAAGCCCCCCCCCCCCACATCTCCTCCAAAATGAACAATTTGACAAACAGGATTGTTGCTATTTTGTTCACACAGTTAAAAGCTATAGAGCTGACAAAACAAAATTGAGATACTGTGGACAATTTTGAAGTATTTCACAGCATTGCTTCAACCAAGTGACCCACAGGCAATAATAACTTTTTATCAGCTGCTGTGTGTTGATTGGCTGGTTCTTAAATCAGTGTATGTTTGATGCAGTGAATGACTTGCCCACAAATGGCAAGGCCAGAATAGAACGCAACATTTCTTTTCATATGACTGTCGGTGTGAGATGCTTTAAAACAGTTTCTAAATTCTATATATATAGAATTATAGATACATATTAAAATTAGAATACATCAACAAATTTTCATTCATACAATTTGGACACAACATAATCAAATCACAAGTTTAATTGGTTGACGCCTACAAGGCATATGCCATATATATAGGCCTACATGCATCTCTCTGTCTGTCAATCTAGTGAACGATCAGTCAGTATCATTACTATCTATCCTTACTATCTATAATTACTGTCTATCTTTTTTACTATCTGTCTTACTATCTATCATTACTATCCATCTTTACTATCTAACTTTGCTATAGATCTATCTTTACTACATGACTTTTCTATCTATCTTTACTACATGACTTTACTATCTATCTTTACTATCTGGCTTTACTATCTGGCTTTACTATCTGGCTTTACTATCTGGCTTTACTATCTGGCTTTACTATCTGGCTTTACTATCTATATTTACTGTCTACCTTACTATCTATTTTTTACTATTTTTACCATCTATCTTTACTATCTATCTTTACTATCTATCTTTACTATCTGTCCTTATATCTTTACTATATATATATCTTTATTATCTATCTTACTATCTATCAACAAAAATATACCTACTGTTTATCTAACAGCTAGTAGTTATGTAATTATATCTGCCTGGGGGAATGCAGATAACATTACAAAAATGCGGTCTGGACAAGTCAAATGTGGGCAAAATTAACCACCTCATTCCTTCATTCATAAACCTCAGAGAAACCAGTGACCAATCAGAATGCAGGGGAATGGTCTATGGTTTATTGATTGAAATTAATAATAGACTGGCGGGATTTTTGAAATATGTGAATGGTACGAGCATTTTGGGGTAAAAGTCGGGAACCCATCATTTTGGCATATTTCAGGTATGCTGAATCCAAAAAAATCGGTTCCCAAGCGATATTCCGAGTCCTTCGCCTCCTAATTTGCATAACAAAATGGCCACCAAATTAGCAATTTTTTGATCTTTTTAAGGCAGTAACCTTCAATATACTACTGTTTAGGAAAGCAAAAAAGGCAAACTTAGTGGCTCAATCCATGTTATGAGGACTAGGGAATAACACACACCATTTTAGAATTAATTATACAAGTTTGATGGTCACTGATATGCTAATTAGTAGCCACCATTATACAATAATGCCTTTTCTTCAATAACTTTCTTACTAATCAACCAAAGTTAACAAATTAAGGTTCTATACCAATGTTTTGAAGGTCAATGAAGATGATGAAACCATCTATTAAGTCATAACACTCATCCAATATTAATTATGCAGGAATAATGGTCATTAGTATGGTAATTGGCGATGAAATATTACAAAAAATAACAATCTTCTCAGTATCTTCTCTGCTAATCCAGCAAACTTTACAAATTAAAGTTCTGTACTAATATTTTAAAAGTCAATGAAGATAATGAACTTATTTAAAAAGTGATAACACTATGAAATATTAATTATGGAAAAATAATAGTCATTAGTATGCTAAATAGTGATGAAATATTACAGAAAAAAAGAAGTTTTTTCATATCCTCTCTGCTAATCCAGCCTACTTTTCAAATAAAGGTTCAGTACCAAAGTTTAAAGAGTCAAAGGATATTGAATTTATTTTTAAAGTCATGACATTCATAAAATACTAATTATGCAAGAATAATGGTCATTTGTTCTTATATATAATATATATATACTAATTAGCAATGCCTTATTACAGAAAAATATGTTTTTCTTAATATCTGCCCCACTAACCAACAAATTTTGCAAATAAAACTTCTATACCACTGCCTTAAGCTTAAAAAAAACCCGTTCATAAAGCCATAAAACTCATAATATATTAATAATGCAGGAAAAATAGTATTTGTGTGATTATAAGCGATGCCATATTTGCAGAAAAAGGTGTTTCTTCAGAATTTTCAGGGACTAAATGCATGATGGCACATGCCACTCTTGAATTTCAGCAAAGTTCCCATTGATCATATCTTCCTGACTAGGTGTATCAAGATGATATGTGCATTTTTGGAAGATCCCTCAACTCAAAAATGAAGTCACCTTGCCACTCCCATTATACTCAAAAATATTCAGAGGCAATCTGAAACTCCTACTATAATAAAAGTGCTACTTTCCCCTTAAAGCCTACATGAAGAGTAGACAGAGTATTCATTCTTTTAATTAAAAAATGGGATGTGTGCATGGAACACTGATAGTGAGAGAGAAAGGTAGGGATGGTCAGGAGATATTCTAATAGGACCACTTGACGTAGACAATTGAGCGCCAAGGGAGGACGAGGGTACCAAGAGAAAGTGGGAGCAAGCAGGGAAGGAGGAGGCATTTATATAAGGTAGTAGTAGCCAGAGAGTGATTGAAGAACCACTCTGGAGGAGGAGGCAAGAGCTAGTGGAAGCAGACAGAAGAGGGGAGAGCTGACGGGTAGGAGGCAATGCAGGGAGGAGGAAACCAATATCGGGAAGGACCTAAGAAGTAGACAGTGAAGGGGGGACAGATGAGCTAATGAGTAGGTAGGCAGGAGGCAGGAGCTAGACAGGAGGCAGAGGAGAATGCATAGATGGCGGAGGAAAAAGAAAGATGAGCAGAGAGGTAGGAAACATAATTTGACGAAGCAAAAGCAGTTGGAATAACTTGGGATGAGGCTGACTGGGAGTAGACAGAGGTCAGAATGAGGAGAGAATGGCTGTTGTGGAGAAAAGAGCTAGGAGCAGGCAGTCAGGTGGGAGACATGAGCTATCAGACAGAAGGGAAGAGCTAGGAAGGAGGCGGAAAGGGAGATTATGGAGATAGGGGTCACCAGAAAGGATGGATAATGCGATGAAGGAGGCAAGAGCTTTTGAGAGGAGGCAAGAGCCACGAAGAAGGCATAATATTATTATATAGAATGTACCTTGGCAAGGAGGCAGCAAAAAACCAGAGAGCTTAAGTTTCAAGTTTCTAATTTGTTTGCTGCATTTGATCCCACACAGAATACCAAATTATAACAATTTGAATTGTTATGCCCTTCTTTATTTTGTTCATAAACTTTCATGATAACTGTTTAATTCAAAGCATTTGAGTGACTGCTTCATGTTTTGTGCAGCTCTGTAGGCCATTGCTTAGCATGCCTACCCTGCACGGGTACATTGGATGATGGTTCAGACCCCACTATATAACGATATCTAGAAGTCATCACAATAATGATTTGCAGGATTTCCATTTAATATGAGTATGGTTTTTATACTTTACTAATTTGGACACAACATAAAATGATAATATTACAGTGATTCCTTGTCTTTTATGGTTGAATTAGTGCTTCAGATTGCTTAGAAAGCATTTTGTGCCATCATGCATGAGACACTGTTGAATTATGGGAGCTCCTGCCTGCCTAACTTTGCCTGCCCCAAAACAGAATTCCAGCTACAGCCCTGATCTTAGAATAGAATAGAATAGAATAGTATTTATTGATCACATTAAGAAGAACATGAAATTTGTGTTCCCAGCTTGACATACATGTACATACAATTACTAAAAATCAATTAATTTCATTAAGCACCTTAATGGACTGCGGAATAAATGTGTTCTTAAACCTATTCGTGTTCTTAAACCTATCTTCCCTGCTATTTCAGCAAACTTTACAGAACTTCATTTGCTTAAGTTTGCTTGATGCGTCTACAGGAAAGATATAAGAATACCCTTTTTTTATTTTCAGTTATATGACACTGCTAATTTTATTGACTACAGGTCTTGCATAACTAATATCAGATGAATGTAATGACTTTGTCATTGACCCTTAAAAAATTGGTATATACATTTTTATTAGTAAAGTTTGCAGGATAAGCAGCATCGTTATAAATAGCGAAAACTGTTCTTCTGAAACATGTCATGCTAATTAGCATACTAATGACCATCATTTTTCCATAATTAATATTTGATGAGAGTTATGACTTTATGAATAAGTTCATTATCTTCATAGACTTTAAAACATTGGTATAGACCTTTATCCTTTAATACGTAAAGATTCCTGGATTAGCAGAGAAGACACTGAGAAGATTGTATTTTTTGTAATATTTCATCGCCAATTACCATACTGATGACCATTATTCTTGCATAATTAATATTTGATGAGTGTTATGACTTAATAGATGGTTTCATCATCTTCATTGACCCTCAAAACCTTAATTTGTTAACTTTGGTTGATTAGTAAGGAAGTTATTGAAGAAAAGGCATTATTGTATAATGGCGGCTACTAATTAGCATATTATTGACCTTAAAACTTGTATAATTAATTCTAAAATGGTGTGTGTTATTCCCTAGTCTTCATAACATGGATTGAGCCACTAAATTGCCTTTTTTGCTTTCCTAAACAGTAGTATATTGAAGGTTACTGCTTTAAAATGATCAAAAAATTGCTAATTTGGCGGCCATTTTGTTATGCAAATTAGGAGGTGAAGGACCCGGAATATCGCTTGGGAACCAGTTTTTTCGGAATCGGCATACCTGAAATATGCTAAAAAGATGGGTTCCCGACTTTTACCCCAAAATGCTCGTACCTCTCTAATTAAAGCCATTTTTCAAAAATCCCGCCAGTCTATAACACTTGTCCACTGTTTTAATTGATGTGAGCAGTGTATTATTTTATAACTTTTATCCCAGTGCTGTCAGTTGGCAGCTAGGGTGATATTTCATGCCATTCCATTGATTGCAGTGCATGACAGTTTTGAGTTAATTCATTTCACGTTGGGGGGGGGGGTACAAGGCTCCTGTTCCTGGTCTGCTCTCAATGTCTTTTCAACTGCATTTTACAGTTACCTCTGTCGTCTGCTACAGTGACAACGTACCAGTTCAGTCTGGAATGGTTCAAGCATTGCCAAGAAAGCTGTCATACCTTTTCTAATAGTAATAAGCATAGTAGAGGTAGCAGTGGAACGGAGCACACCACACATGAAACAGATTGTTTTTGCCTGTGTGGTGACCCACAAAAAAAAGGATGGTTACGAGTTGGCAGAAAGTTTGGTTACCAGTTGGTTGGTTACCAGTTGGTTTGGTTACCAGTTGACATGGTTACCAGTTGACTTGATACCTTTTTTACCACACGGTTTATTATTATCTAAACTTAAAGCCCATGGTCTTGATACAGATGCTGAATCCTTTTTCACAACTTAGTAAAAGAATCCCTACACATTTACCTATACCCACCAGAATTCCAATTTAGTTATGCCAAATATTTCCACCAGGGCCACAATTGTGCATACATGTAAGGATGTGGAGACACCTGGGGGTGGAGTTTGCTTTTAAAAATAACATGGCTGCAGACCAAAAGCACAGCAAAAAGTATTTGGGATGTGGAAATGGTTATGATATGTATTGATTTATGGTCAGATTTGACAAGTTTAGGGGGGTCTTTGAATGTTGGGAAAGGATGAGCATTGTGCATGGTGTGGTGTTTGAGATATTTGATGGATGCCATGCATGGATACTAAAAGTACAATCCCCCATAGCATAGCATGGGGGATAATTAATTGGACTGCTATTAAGGGTGTGCCACAGGGGTCGGTATTAGGCACAGTGTTGTTTAACGTTTTATTAACGATACTTTCCATTTTGTTAATAACTGTAGTATATTTTAACTACGCTGACGATAATGTAATCTCATGTAATTCTTCATGCCGATGGAGCTTTTGACCAAAGCATGGGTGTAATGTCCCATTCCTTGATGCCTTTGCCCCACCATTTTAAACTAGAATTCGTGTTGCAAGCGGAACGTACGGGAGTTCGCCGCACGCAGGTAGATATCGATGTAAAAGACTCGAGAGAGTGTCGCAGCGAGACTCACACAGATCTCGAGGAAAACAAGAAATTCTGCTGTCAATGCATGATTGGGAAAACAGTGAAATCCAACATTCCTTTAGGGAGCGTTCAGAATTTATGACTGGGGGGGGTGGGAGTTTTGCCCGAGGGGGTACTAACTTTTCACACGTGTTTCAAGGGGGGGTTTTAATTTTTGACAACACTTCCAAGGGGGGGGGTAATAAATTTTAACAAAGAAAATTTTTTATAAATCCCGCATAAACTAACTTTATCCACGCTTTTTTACGGGCAAAAGTCCGCGAATCTGTACGCATGACCATGTGTAACACTAAATATGTGTGTATTCATTTATGTGTCGAGGGGGGGGGGGTACTAAAAATATGCATGAAACCTAGGGGTGGGGTACTAAAAATCCGCATGAATCTCAAGGGGGGGTATCAATTTTTGACGGGATGTTCTGGCAAAACTCCCACCCCCCCCAGTCATAAATTCTGAACGGTCCCTTAGATCTGCAGGATTTCAGCTGAAGTACAGCAATCTCGTAGATTTGTGAGACCTTAAACAAGTCCTTCAGATTCGCAGGACAAGTCGGTGGGAAACTCAGTGCCTTGTTTTGCAATATAGATTGAGTTACAGACTCGAGGCAGGCAATAAAATTTATGTCATCCTAGTGCTGTGTTTCTTTCACATTTCATGGATCACAATACAGATCGTTTTTATGCCATTTATAGGTCTGAAAATAAGATAACTTCGAAATAAAGTGCAAGCACTTTAAAAGCTGCTTGTAGATAGACTTAGTATCTATCTATCTATCTATCTATCTATCTATCATTCTATCTATCTATCTATCTATCCACATGTTTATCCTCCCTCCCTCCCCTCCCTTTTTTCCTTCCTACTTTCCTTTCTTTTTTCGTTCCTTCATTCGTTCCTGCATCCCTTCCTTCATTCCTTCCTGCCTTCCTTCATACGATCCTTCTGTCATCCCTTCCTTCATTCTTTCTATTGAATCTGACTGCTGCTGTTGGTGCTGGTTTCATGGAGCTGCATGGTCATTTGAAATTCGCGCAAAAAAATGAACATTTTAGTTTCGTAAATAAACATTTTAGGTCAATTCCACAGAAGTGTACCACTTTTAGTATTTTTTTAAATCTTAGTGATCGGCAAATCATTCACAGTAGCAAACCAGTATGGTCTCTACTGCCCAAAACAAGTTAAATTTTTCTCATATTGTGTTCCGTTTTGAAATAATCAACATTTTCCTCCAAACTGTTCAGAATTTTAGGCAAAAATCAAAATTGAAAGAAGCAGTTGCTTATTTTATTCATACTGATCACTCATACATCGCAGAAAAGCAAAGTCATGTTTTTCGTGCCTCCAGAGGTATTCGGAAGTTGTTTTGAAAACATGTTTACTAACACTAATGTTGAAGAGGATTCACACTTCATCTAAGTTAGACATTGCTGGTACATTGTCCCATCAGTCACACCAAAACATAATAAATTGACCTCACTCAGTGAATTATTTGTTTTTGGCAGAATTTTTTTCATTGTTATCTAGTAGTCCTGGAGCCAAGGGGTGTTTGCATGCATAAAAGTGCCACAAAATCACCCACCTGATTTTGATAAAGGACCCCTTGGGACACATTTTTAGCGAGGGTGGACACTCTCAAACCCGGCAGTAAGTGAGATATTTGACGTTTCGTCGGAAATGCTCGGACCCAAAATTACGCAAAAAATTAGGGGTAGGGGAAACTTAAATTAATATAACATCACAACTAATCAGTCTATGACATTGTATAGCCACTCAAATTAAAGGTTATTAAATCAGCTTTAAGATGAGTGCAAATTCAATGTGATTGGATGAAAGTTGAGGTCACCAGAGGTCAAAGTATGACATGATCTGACATGTGCTTGAAATTTGGACATTTTGAAGAGTCAAACAGCAATAAAATTTCTCAGAATGATTGGTTTTCTTATTGGTTGGTATATATGATTAGAGTACAACATAGGAAAGTTTTTAAAACAAGTTTGAATTATCTATCATGTGCCATAATCCTTTGGGGTCCTTTTTAAAGATATGCCATATCGACAAAATCGGTTGAATTATATTTTCCGGCAATATATCTTACAAACACAGCCACATATCTCATAGAAACCAATAATAGTGGTATGGTAGGGAAGAGATTGATCCAATTTCACTCATATGGTAAAAAGATACTATAATATAGTGTTTTTACTGTCTTTGTTTATTGTGTGGCATGTGCAATAAGGACAATATTTGATGCGGATTTCCATATACTGATGACAACTTACAATACAAGCTGTACATCTGCTTAAAGGAAGTCATCGGGAATAAACACCTGCTTCAGTTAACCAGGAGGGGACTATCTTGCTGACAAAGGCCATACTCCAGCTGGTTTGGTATAGTGCCTTTTTTAGTCAGCATAACTGCAGGAGTGCAGGTTCGTTCAGTTAAACACCTCAGGGTCATTCCATGTCAGATCAACAAGTGGCTTCCACCATCCCGTCAGCGAATTGGCTGAAAAAATTATATGTTGTTTGATGTCTCAAAGGATGAACTTCCTGAAAATTTCAGCTCAATCGGTCAATTTTTCATGATTTGGCTGAGGTTTGAAAATTGCTCAATTTACCAGTTTTTCAGGCATCGTTTTGACCACTATTACATTCTTTGCTCAATAAATCACTTAATACTCAACCTTGGGCTTTGAAATTCGGGATCTACACTAACTGGACAATGGAAAAGGATCTTTGATAGATATTTGTTGTTTTGCTATAACCATCAAGAAGCTATGGCCTTGTTAAATTCCCCCCTCAAAAATCAATATTCACCAAAAAAATTGAAAACTCCTATAGGTATTCCGGGTATAGATATAAAATTCCTAGGATATGTTCTACATATGTATGGTCAAATAATAGTTGAAAATTGGAGATGTGTTCAGCCTCATTTTTTTAATATACATTTTTGAAAAATAATGTATATTTTTTAGTATGTAAAAAACAAAACTAGCTGGAACTCAAGAGATACACATGACACATCCCTGAAAGTTTCCTATTATCTTTCACACATATAGGTCATAATACAGAAAATAATTCAGGAATATGTTCAGCTTACTTTTGATTCCGTGGAATTTTGAATATTATTCTGTCTGTAACAGCAGAGCAACTGTTGAGTAGACCTTAGAAGACCTTCTGCAAAAAGTATCATAGACACAGCTTTTAAAATTCTTAGGTATATTTTGAATATGTATGGTAAAACTGGAATCTATCAGGTTTCATGAAACCACTGCAGGCATGCATACATGATCAACTGCACTGTCTCATTTGTTGCCCTTTACATTTACCATGCATCTTTAACCAAATCAAGTGCAGTGTGTGCCGAGTTAATTGTCCTGAAATTGCACTATGAAAATAGGAAATTGAAATATTGTGTATTAAGGTTTAGAACCATATTGAATTATGACAATTACTCTCAAGAAATTTGAACTAATGTTAGTCCTTATAAGAAAAAAATGCAATATTAACTCATATGATATTATCAACTCTTTAAAAAACACTGGGATTAATTAATAATTATCACTGGTGGTTCGCCTAAAATGTAAGAGGCGGCAGCTACACAAGAAGAAGAAGAAGAAGAAGAAGAAGAAGAAGAAGAAGAAGAAGAAGAAGAAGAATCACTTCAATTTCTATGAAGGTAATGACCAGATGTACCCCTGGTGTGTTTAACAGTGTTTTTGATTCTGAGAAAGTATGGTCAAGGAAGAAATGCAAATCTAATGCATTTGCTTTATATGAAGGAAATCTACTCTGAAATCGATACTACATTCAGTGTGTTTCACATTGTATATAATAGGATAATAAGACAAGATACATCTAAAACATGTATACCAGCAGAACGGCATGCTTTTCCTGATCACTTTAGCTTTTTAAATTGTTAGAATCGGTTGATTTTTAGGTGAGTTACAACAAATTAATACACAGAAAATAATAAGGCATGTGCTGAGGGTTAGCTGCCGCGCATTTTTATGAAAATCTTCTGTGTGGGAGGGAGAAATACAGGCTGGACGGAATTTTAAATGTATTTTTGGCGCGAAAATAATTGTCTGGATTCACATTCTGGATGCTGAGGGGGAAGCAAGGATGTAAATCCCCGAAATAAGAATGTTACACATTGGACAAAGGGTATATCTAACACATGTGAAAAGGATAGGGCTGGATTGGGCTTGCAGAAAAAGCCTTGTGCAATAAAAATTTCTCAGAAATTTTACAAGTGTGTAAGAAATCTCGGACGAATTGTTGAAACCACTGCAACAGCAGAGCTGCAGTGGTTTAATAATAGTGGAAAATTGGAAATGTGTTCTGCCTCGTTTTTGAAATACAAATTTTCGAAAAATTTTATATATTTTTTGTATGTCAAAAACAAAATTAGCTCGATTGTGAGAGGTACAGGTGGCACATCCCTGAAACTTTCCTATTATCTTTCATATCTATAGAATATGATACAGAAACGAATTCAAGAATATTTTCAGCTTACTTTAGGTTCCTCTGAATTTTGAATATTATTACAGACAGAATAATATTCAAAATTCTGCAGAACCTAAAGTAAGCTGAATATATTCCTGAATTATTTTCTGTATTATACCCTATATATCAGAAAGATAATAGGAAGGTTTCAGAGACATGCCACCTATACCACTCAAAATCGAGCTAATTTTGTTTTTGACATACCAAAAATATATAATAGTTTTCGAAAATTTGTATTAAAAAAACGAGGCAGAACACATCTCCAATTTTCCAATATTATTTGACAATACATATGTAGAATATACCTGAGAAGTTTAAAAGCTGTGTCTATGATACCTTTTGCAGGAGGTCTACTCAATAGTTGCGTTGCTGTTACAGACAGAATAATATTCAAAATTCCGAGGAACCAAAAGTAAGCTGAACATATTCCTGAATTCTTTTCTGTATTACGCCCTATGTATGTGAAAGATAATAGAAAACTTTCAGGGATGTGTCACATGTACCTCTTGAGTTCCAGCTAGTTTTGTTTTTTACATACTGAAAAATATACATTATTTTTCAAAAATTTATATTAAAAAAACGAGGCTGAACACATCCCATATTTTTGATTATTATTTGACCATACATATGTAGAACATATCCTAGGAATTTTATATCTATACCCGGAATACCTATAGGAGATTTCAATTTTTTTTGGTGAATATTGATTTTTGAGGGGGGAATTTAACAAGGCCATAGCTTCTTGATGGTTATAGCAAAACAACAAATGTCTATCAAAGATCCTTTTCCACTGTCCAGTTAGTGTAGATCCCAAATTTCAAAGCCCAAGGTTGAGTATTAAGTGATTTATTGAGCAAAGAATGTAATAGTGGTCAAAACGATGCCTGAAAAACTGGTAAATTGAGCAATTTTCAAACCTCAGCCAAATCATGAAAAATTGACCGATTGAGCTGAAATTTTCAGGAAGTTCATCCTTTGAGACATCAAACAACATATAATTTTTTCAGGCAATTCGCTGACGGGGTGGTGGAAAATTTCTCGAAAATCTGATGATTTGACACGGAATGACCCCTCAGTATGTGAAGTTGCACAACCGGTTGGAGAAAGGTCCAATAGCGTTTCTGGTATAACATTTTTACAAGATACTATCTGCTGTTCATTTATGAATCTGAAAAAATTTGAAAGATATTTGTCATTGTTTGATGGTGGTTGCTACAAAGTGGCAAAATTTGAACCAATTATGCACAGCCAATTGATGGGGCCAAGGCATGCAGGGCTGAAGATCTCCAGAGTCCAGACCATCAGCCAAGATATGGAATGGTACATGTATGTACCTTGCTGTATTCCTGACATAGACCCTATCCATAGTTTCTTTGGGCTATGAGCCTTAATAGATCTCCAATAAAGAAGTCAAGGAACACAACATCTGAATAATTTGACTGCAAAACTTCTCGGTGAGCTCCACAAATTATGATATTCAGGGGCCGAGAATACTTGGGATCATTCTTACTGTCTCTTCAGTGTGGACATCCAGTTCTGGTAACAGGATGTCAATTTAGCATCAGGCACCTGTATTTCCAGTCTGAACTCTGGAATTTCATCAGACTCACAATAGTTATGATTCCCATAGTTGACATTTGCCAATCTTATATACACGTATGTCTGGAATTAACAATTCAGGCTCGGCTTTAGTCACAAGGTTACAGATAACAATGTCTAAGGAAACACTTTATTAAATATTCATGTCAATGGGATGGAAATTGCATTTCCTTGCCAGTTCACCAGCTTTAACTGTACCTTCAACTGGATGGCAAAAAACAAAGCCAACACAGAGAGCATTTCTGCCAACATTTCATGTAAACTACCTGTCAATTGAGCGCCAGGTTGCTTCCTCATAGTTCTGCAAATTATACCTACAGTGCTCTTTTGGGCCAGAATTGTTGTATTCTCAAGACACATGTCTGACCCAGCAGAAGTGTATTGCCTCCCTGTCCTTTTTACAACAAATGTCCCTGGCCTAAACTTTTCCAACAAAGAGGAACATCTTGTGGTTTCTTTTCCTCATATCCTCGAGATAAACAGATCCAGTGAATCTGATCTATCCACCAATCAGCAGAAGTGTATTGCCTCCCTGTCCTTTTTACAACAAATGTCCCTGGCCTAAACTTTTCCAACAAGGAGGAACATCTTGTGGTTTTTTTCCCTCATATCCTCCAGATAAACAGATCCAGTGAATCTGATCTATCCACCAATCAGGAGAAGAGATTTGTAGACACTTTCAATATTAACATTTATTTCCCTCATGGGACATCTTTCAGAATAGAAACATTCTGATGCATTACATCGCTAGACCTGAAAGCGCGGAAATCTTCAATTGAATTTGACCCAAGTTTAACCTAATGGCTCTCAAGGTCATTCCGCTAGATTTATTGCCTGCATCTTGTTTCTTCTGTGATTCGGACAATCTCACCACTTTAATGACAGATAATTCATGTATGATTAGACATGTTTGGTTCTATAGAAGTCTGCCCACTGCAACCTCACCATCCAATCATTGAGAAACATCAATCCCTTTTCTGATTTATAGTGTAGGCCAACCATCAAGCATTGATCTCATAATATTTTGCGACAAGCTATTTTTTGACAAGCTTAATGAATTGAACTCGGGCAACATGGCAGAATTCAGCATCGCAGCAAGGTTATCTTTCAGGCACTGGTAGACTGCCTTTTCAAACATAACAGAGAAGACATGAAGCTTGGGTTACTGGTGTCTTGGAAGTTCTTTATTCCATTAAGAACGGAACTACTGTTTGCCTCCTCTCACTAAACTCCGTTGGTAACATGTTGGTATCTAATCTACAATTTTCATTTTTTTAAGTGTGTTTTGTACCAAGTTTCCTATTTCAACTGATTTAAAATTGACCTAGAAGCACGAAAGGCTGGGCGACTATATTACAATTTATATTTCTATCACACAATTAGGCCTACGGCCCTACATCATGTCACAAGTCAATGAAGAATTTCTAATCTAATCTAAGCAGTTACAGGATAGGGTAGACCAGATAGAAAACCCTAGCCTTGTTGGTCATATTAAAGAAGGCACCTGTTGTTCTTGGTTTGTTTCATGATGACTTCTTTTTAGTCTGAAATATCTAATCTATCCACCATCCACAGGGGCGGACTGGCCTATGTGGCAAAGTGGCAACTGCCACGGGCCCATCCACTCTGGGGGGCCCATGCAAGATGTCAAAAAATATTAAAAAAATTAAGAAAACAGCAACATTTTGCTGTCAATTTTATGATTGTGTGTTGCAACTTTACACTTACTGAAATGGACAGAATGTAGAGGCCCCTTATATTAACATTTGCCAAATTAGGTCTGTAGTATTTTTATTCTTTAATTGGAATAATGCCGACGGTAGAGAGTCTAGGGACATAGGGGCCCTTCGAATTGTTTTGCCACGGGGCCCGAAAAGCCGCCAGTCCGTCCCTGACCATCCATGCAGAATCTTTCATTCTCAGTACCTTCATCCAGTACTCATCCACTCCATGCAATCCATCTGGAATCCAGAGATGTAGCAATACTTTCTTGGCAGGTTTCATGGGATTGTTTGCAACCCGGCCACAAAGAAATGGCCTTCTTTTATATGTGATCCAATTCTAGGATATGGTTGGTTTGCCATTTGCCAATGAACCAGTTGCTAAAATTCCCATGACAGGGTTGAAAGTGGGTGAGAATGGATACAACATCTCAATGCAGTATCTTGACTGCCATCAATTCCAGGTGCAACTGTGTATTCGTCATGATCAAAGTGGTGAAATGGCCCAATGATAAATTTGCTTGGGTTAACAGATTTTGGTGGTGATCTGTACTGTATAGTTTTGTCGCAGACGAATGGTGCTATATCACAATTGTTGAGAAAAACTTGTCAAAACAAATTACTGGTTCAAACAAATTGAGGCTCCAGGTGAGTTTCTAGAACCTACCAGCGTTATAAAAGTAAATTAATTTTGCTTCCAAATCAAACATATGTAGATGAATGCACATTCTGACAATTGACTTGATATACTGGAAGATTCGCTTCAGTTTATATACCTGCAGGGGTGCCTGCGACCTAGCTCAGAGGTAGTGTGTTGTGCTGCTAGGTTAAACCCTATCACCTACCAACAGTCTCCCTCTTACCCTTATCAAAACCTCTATAAGTTGTGTTATTAGACTTCAGTCACCACATTAAATGGACATTTTTGGACTTTTCTCCAATGTGTATTGCATAGACACAACATATACTTAAGCTTCCAACAGAACACATTTGCAGTTATGCTGACAGAAAAAGACAGAACCAAACGAATTGGAGTTAGGTCTTTTTCAGCTAGTGCCCTGTTACTTAACTGAAGCAGGTATTTATTCCTGATGACTTGCTTTGAACAGATGCGCAGCTTGTATTGCTTGTTGTTGACCGTGTCTGGAAATCCGCATCAAATATTGTCCTTATTGCACATGCCACACAATAAACAAAGACTGTAAAAAGACTATATTATAAAAAATGTTTACCATTTGAGTGAAATTGGATCAACCTCTTCCCTGCCATACCACTATAAATAGATACTATGAGATTTGTGGCTATGTTTGTAAGATATATTGCCGGAAAATATAATTTGACCGATTTTGTTGATCTGGCATATTTTTTAAAAGGACCCCAAAGGAATATGGCACATGATAGATTATTCAAACTTGTTTTAAAAACTTCCCTCGGTTGTACTCTAATCATATGTACCAACCAATAAGAAATCCAATCATTCTTAGAAATTTTATTGCTGTTTGACTCTTCAAAATGTCCAAATTTCAAGCACATGTCAGATTATGTCATACTTTGACCTCTGGTGACCTCAACTTTCATCCAATCACATTGAATATGCACTCATCTTAAAGCTGATTTAATAACCTTTAATTTGAGTGGCTATACAATGTCATGGACTGATTAGTTGTGATGTTATATTGATTTAAGTTTCCCCTACCCCTAATTTTTTGCGTAATTTTGGGTCCGAGCTTTTCCGACAAAACGTCAAATATCTCACTTACTGCCGGGTTTGAGAATGTCCACCCTCGATAAAAATGTGTCCCAGGTGGTCCTTTATGAAAATCAGGTGGGTGATTTTGTGGCACTTTTATGCATGCAAACACCCCTTGGCTCCTGTACTATAGTACATAGTGACAGATATCTTGGCATGAATTGTCTTGAAGATTATTCTCACTCATTTGTATGAAGAATGGTGTGTAAACATTGTCCCTTCAGTCACATTCGATAATGATAAATTGACCACATGCAGCGAATTACTTGTTTTTTATTGATTTTAATCATTATTATTTTGTATAAAGTGACACATGGAATGTCCTTTCTAATTGCCAATAATTTTTATGGCGAAAAAGTGTTGAAATCCTGACCCTGAGTCAAAAAATCTGACTTGGAGCATGGTGAAAAGTTTGGTGAAGGATAACTTGTTGCTGAACTGCATGGCAGGTTCTATTAATGCTAATAGGAAATATAAGGACAAACTGTTTGGTAAGTTCATGTGGAATACAAGTTAAATATTCAGCCATTCTGAGTCCAGAAACATGGCCTCTTATCAATATGATATCCATGAAATAATTCAAAAATAAGATACATGGAGTTTCTTTGCACCATACTGCATTCACAGGAACCAAAAATACTGGATTATTTTCAAGGATGGCTTGGATTAAAGAGGATTGCAATTACTCCGTAAATCTGGTGCCAGAAGCATGGAAGCTGTCTCCCCACAGACTTGACAAACAAATTGGTTTCCCATTTAGGCCTTTAATAGATATGTTACTAAAAATGTTTCTGACAAGTTTTTCTAGCCTAGAAAATAAACTCTAGATGATTTGAAGCCCATAGCATAGACCATAATATGCATATTACACATGTTTAAACTGCCGAGCATAAAAAAACAACCATTTCAACAATAATTTGTTTTTTTCGTATGAAGGGATTGAGACACATCCACAAATTTTGGAACATAGTTAGATATTTACCATGACTAATCACCAAAAAAAAACGTTATTCTTCAGTCTTCAGTAGATAAGTCCTAAGGGCTGTAGCCGTCCTGGACTGGTGCAAGAGTGGTGACACACTGTGCGTAGGTACTATGTACAGGATAAAAGTCCAATGTGCATATTAAAAACAGCAATATGTACATTACTATGTACATTTAAAAGTTCTTGTAGTGTCCATTAAAAACCAAGTGCAGTTTTGACTCAGGCTATAGTCCAGGTGTTGTTGGCTTTTAGGAACTGTTTGCTGTTAATGAATTTTGAAGACTGCAGCTTAAATGATGGGAACGATGTCAGGTGCAGGGTGTCAACAGGGATGATATTCCAAATTCTGATGGTGCGGATGTAGAAGCTGTACTTGAATGCGTCTGAGTGTGAAGTCTGGACGTGGAGGAATTTTGAGGGATGTCTAGGTGACGGGAGGATGATCGGTGGTAGGCTGATGTTCACTAGATTGTTGACTATCTTGTACAGGAGGTGGATGTCATGGCAGGTGCGCCGATGTTGTAGGCTTGTCCACTTCAGCTTATCATTGATGTCTCCAGTCAGGCTGCAGGTAGGACCAAAGCTGTAGTTACCCAGGACGAATCTGGCTGCTCTGCGTTGGATGTTTTCGATCTTATTGATGTTCTTAGCAGTATATGGTGACCATGCGGCAGATGCGTAGTCCAGGTGGGGCCTGACAATGGTTTTGTATGCCGTTTCTCTGATTTCTCGAGGACACATGTAGAGATTTCTGCGGCAGAGGTTGAGGAGCTTTGTTGCTTTTTTCGAGATGGCATCTATGTGTTGGTTGAAGGACAGCTTGTTGTCAATTATAACTCCGAGGTATTTGTCTTGCGCGATCTCTTCTAGGGGAGTGAATACAGCCTCATGTGTGGGGGGATGAAGGATGTTGTCTGCTATCCCTTGTACTTCGACGGATGGTATGAAGCTCTGTTCGGTGGCAGTTGGTGTCCACATGGAGTAGGTGAAATCTGTTCTTCTTTTGATCTTCCGTGTTATTCGCAGTGTTTTGCACTTGGCTACGTTGAAGCTCATCTGCCACATTCTTGACCACTCCTGCAGTTTGAAGAGGTCACGTTGAAGTTCGATGGCATCGCTTTCATCCTTGATTTCTCTGTAAATCGCGCTGTCGTCCGCAAAGAGTCTCATCTTCGACTTAATTCCTAACTCGATGTCATTTATATACGTTAGGAACAATACAGGGCCTAACACCGTACCCTGTGGAACGCCTGATGTCACTTTCGATCTTGTAGATCTGGATCCGTTTACGACCACCTCATGGGTTCTATTGGTGAGAAAACCCCTGATCCAGGTGTTTGTTGGGCCGTCTATTCCATAGGATGTCAGTTTATTTAACAGCCTTTCGAATGGTACAGTGTCGAAGGCTTTGCTGTAATCCAGGACAATGACGTCAACTTGGCTTTGTCCCTTGTTGAGGATGGAAGTCCAGTCATGTAGTGCCTCAATGAGTTGTGTTTCACATGACATGCCGGTTCTGAAGCCATGCTGATTGTCTGTGATGATACGATGTCTATTAAAGTGCTCCCACATTTTCGAGACAATGATATGTTCGAGTAGCTTGCAGGGTATCGCCGTCAGGGATACTGGGCGGTAGTTCTCGGGTTTTGAAGGGGCTCCTTTTTTGTATATTGGGCATACTAGGGCATGGGTCCATGTTGCAGGGATGATGCCGGTGTCATAACTCTGCTGGAACAGGTGTTGGTACATACCGGAGACTTGGTCAGCTGTTTCTTTAAGGAAGCGGGCTGGAATCTCGTCTGGTCCTCCTGCCTTCTTTGGGTTTAGGCCTTTCAGTAGTTTGCAGATTCCTTCTTGTCCGATGGTGATCCTGGGCATACTAGGGAATCGTTTGGTGACTTCGGGGATGGCGTCAAGGTTTTCCTTAGTGAAGACTGAGGAAAATTGTTCCACCAGTGCATTAGCTTTGCCGATGTCCGTTGCGACGGGGATACCTGATTTGGTCTGTAGGGGAGGGATGGTGCTCTTGTCCTGGCGCAGTGCTTTTATGTATGACCAGCATTTGACAACTTGGTCATTTTGCCAATATAAAACTCCAATTTTCCGCTGGTTTTTTTTCCGAACTCACATTTGGACTACTGCTACACCTTATACAATGGAGATATATCTGTGAATATTTTTTTTGTACACTCTTGGCCTACACTAAAATAATTTTGTGTTAGATGTATTAAATTGACAATGCATTCTTTTCTGATGGATCATTACATTACTTTAACCTTATATTTCACCAATAATTTGAATCTAAAGACCTTTATTAAATACTTTTGAGATACTGTCCCATCAGTCACAAAGAGGTGTCCCATCAGTCACAGAATGGATGAGGCGCTGCTGGAGAACCATTGATCCACCAGTCTAAATGTGGGCCTGATTTGAAAGCTTATCTCAATACAATTACAACGCACTATGACAATAAGTTGTGACATGTGAACTGAGATAGTAATTACATGTTCAGCAAACTCACAAAAAACGGTGGTCAAAAAAGTCCCTTCAGTCACAAGAGCATATTTGACCTCATACCAAAACTAAAAATCAAATTCCAGGGATTTTTTTATAATATTTTGCAACTTCTAGGGCACAACAACAAAATGTCATAACATCAAAATCTTCCTCTCATTCCTTCTATTACATTTTGACTCCTATTAAGGTGGAAAATACATTGATTGTCCCAAAGTCACGGTGGAATTGACCTTTAATGTCACAGAAGTTTACCAAAAGTTGATGGCAGCAAGATAAAATTATATTGAGACTGTATGCTCAGTTTCAAGGTGATAGGTGAAATAGTGCGACTTCCTATATGGTCGGAGGCTGACTGAAAATTCCTCCTTCAATACAGGCTGCAAGCAGTTGTAAAAATCCGACATTGGATTTTAAAATTGGACTCTGGATTTCTTCTACTTGAAATAAGCTTTAATTTGAGCCTATTGCCAAACCTGTAGACAAAATACAGATTTTTCCTGATAAGTTTTTGTGTTTCAAATGGCTTGAATTGGTTTAAATACTGCAAATCTGCAGGCATCTTCCAGGGAAGCTACAGTCTGTCACTCTGGTACAACACTTAGGAGTAAAGGATGCGGACCAAGTAGCTGCAGACCCAGAATAATGCGGACCAGACAGATTGAAGACAAAATAGGCCTATATTTTTTAAGCAATGGCACTCAACTAGCACTGACTAAAGTGCCTATTTCCGCACCGTTTTTTTGGTCCACATACTTAGTATACTTGGAATGCCTGTTTATCAACTTGCTTACTAAAGTTCAGAAATAGGCTTTAATATTACTTATTTAGAAGTAATAATAATCCACTTTTTAAAAATTGTTTGGTATACATATAGTCTGAAAGTTGAACGTAGTTATGTGTGACAGAGACAACATATTCTTTTTTTTATTGGCCAATAGACCTATTTCACTGAATGTGCTGAACATTTGCCCCAAATAACTTCTAGGTAATTCCATGATTCTTAATTTGCTTTCCGCACATGGAAGATGTATGCCCATTAAACCTAAAAACACTACTTCCAAAATTTAATCTGAAATAATTAGGGCCTATCTCAAAAATAATGAAGCCAAAGTGTGACATGACCATCAAAATTTTAAAATGTATTTTTGTATGAAATGACCTAAGCATGTTGTAAAGAACATATTTAAGCTCCAGAAACTATATTGGCCATGGTGCTTTGATGAGTGGAAATAATTGATAACAGCTGAATATTACAGAATTTTAAAAAGTTTGTTTTTCATAGCAGTGAAACATAACTGGGCTGAATGGTAATTTGTCATGAACTTAAATCCGTTTTCTTTATTTGGCAACAACTGGCACATTTTTAAAAGTCTTCTGGTCGATTTTCATTCAAATACACCAAATGTATTTTGAGAAACACCCAATTTTTCGAAATTTTTTGGAAATTTCTTTTCAAAACTTACATATCGATGGTGAAAGTGCAAAACCTCGTAAGTCAAAAAAAGCTGTTTTTCAGAAATTGAAAAAAACTGTCAAGTGTCTTTTTTTAAGGTAATGTTTATTAATAAGTGAGTTATGGCCAACTAGATACATAGAAAGTGACACCCTGTTGTAGCAAATTTTTTTTCAGAGGTCGTTTATCCCTTGCATTGATGTTACCATCAGATGTGATTGAAAATGTCGACTTACGAGGTTTTGCACTTTCACTTTCTACCCGTGCAAAACCTTGTAACTCGATCATTTATCATACTTTAAAGCAACTTGCAGCATTGAATATACTTTCAATCTATGTATATACAGTGAAAATTATAATTTGCCTATGACAGATTGCCATAACAAATTTTATTTAGTGGCTACAATGGCAAGAATGAGGAAAATGACAATTTTTTCAAATTTTCGTGCACTATCTTTTTCAATAGCCTACATCACCAAAACAAATATAGAGAGGTAAATTTTCTTTAATCAGGAAACTTGCTGGGAGTCATAAAAAAGTAACACAGTAATTGTTTTTCAAAAAAAGTTGAAATATCCCACAATATGTGCTTCAAAGTTCTGATTTGAGTTACAAGGTTTTGCACTTTCACTTTTTGAAACATATCGACATACAAGGTTTGGTGAAATCATTCTGTTACCAGTGTGTTACAGCTTCCAAAAATAGCAAACTGGCAAGGTAATCAACTGACAACGTGTATTGGATATTAAAATAGTCATTCCACCAAAAATCTAAAAATAGCAAAATTTTGACATACGAGGTTTTGCACTTTCACCATCGATATATTAACCCCAGAAGCATATTTTTTCGTTTAAAATGATTTTAACTGCCCTATGTTATGCGTCTGTATGTTGGCTTCAAATTGATACCAAATAAGTGCCACCGAAGTGAATGTCTGCTCAGCAAATGATGATAGAAGTGTGATTTTTTGTCCATTTTTCGACATAAAAAGCTGATTTTAAGTACTGGTGTGATATGAATCTTCAGAAAATGTTCTGGTTTTGACTCAAATCGATTTTATATTAATTATCAATCATAACTGGGGGTAAAATACAACCATTTACAAAATAAAAAATATTTTGTTAATGTTTATTGCCTTTTTAGACAATTTGGTCCCAAATTTTAAAGAATGCACCATAAATGTTAAAATTTTTTTAATTAGGCAATGAAACGTACTCCAACTATTGAAATTAATTTTTAATTTTCACTCCAAGTAATATTAGAATGATCGCTTTACTGTTTGTTAGAAAAAAAATTGAATATGATCAAAATTTTTCAGAGCGTTACGCGTGCGACGAACATAACTTTTGAATTTAATCACCAGAAACCAGTCAAAAACTTGGGTTAGTTCATAGATTAATAAAACTTCATAGATGTACTATATTTTGAGCCAATCCAGATTAAAAACAGAGCTTTCATAGCTCCGTAGCATTTGAAAGTACTCTCGGCGTTACGCGTGCGACACATTCACCTTTCCAGCTATTCATTGGAATTTTTCCATGAACCAGATTTTCCAGAATCATAAAAAGCTCCAAAACAACTAAGTAGATGTAATACTAGATCTCAATGGTAAAAAAGATTCAACTGAAATATTTTAAAGGGAAACTAGAGCATTTCTGATTAGGAACATTCAAATTTGACTCAATTTTACAAAGTCAACCTTTGAACCCAAAAAACTCAATCATGTCAAAACAAGTGGATGGAAGTGCTTGTTTCAATGGATTTATGAAGCCTAGGGATGTGGAGATTCCAAAAATTATAAGGAAATAGCAATGGAACATGTCAAACTTTGTAAAATTGAAAGAATTCATCATGTTAAAAAGTCTATGTCACGCTAAATAAGTGAAAAAATGCATGTTTTCCATTATACTTTCCTCCCTATCTCAACTAGAGGTCAACATGATAGGGGCATAGGAAAGGTGTATGTAACACTGATGGCTATGGGATACAATGCAGCAATCTAGGTGCAGTGCTACTTATACAAACTGCTTGCAGTGTGTGATTCACTGACCCTATTTATCTATCTGTCATCTATCTATCTATCTGGTCAGAGCTGTCTTTTGTCTACCTACCTGATGTAAGAACGATGCTTTTTACAAGCTTTATACTGGGTCATTAGATAAACTTAACAATCATAGTTAAATGTTGATTTGATAATGTGAAGTAGCCTATTTCTTAAATTTTTAAAGTTAAATTTGGATAAAGATAATGAAATTACATTCAGAAGCATTAATCAATTCCCTATTAATGATCAGGGGGAAAAAGCCGACCAATGAAAATTAGTACATAGAAACTCATCATTTCAATTTATTTTTATGACAAACATATTATCCCTTTCTGAACGGAAATAATTTAAACTGAAATAAAATTTACTTCTATATGAAATATAATAAGCCTATCCTTTTATTTTGTTAATTGCTATGTATACAGACTTAGACGTTTACCTGTACAATTTATCCTGACACATTTTCTTTAATGATGTAATGAATGACTCAATTAAAACAACAGTGTCATCCAATTCAACTTCACACCTTTTCAGACAACAGACTATAGTATAACTGCATTAAACTTTTTTTCTCTCAAAAAGAAAACAAAATTCAAAAATTATGATTTTTCTTGAAATATAGATAAGACAGAAAGATAAGATAGAAAGATACAAAGATAGTCTATCTAAATAATATGATTGCTGACAATTACTGAAATATCCTTGCAATTCAAGATCGTTATTTGAAACGCCACTTCTCAGTTTTTGTATACATGTATGTATATTATAGACTTCTGTGTCAAAGTTATTGTTTCCACATATGCGTCCAATTAGCACATGTTCTGTGACGATTAGCCTACATGAAAGTGATTATTAAATAGGACTGGATATTGTTTGATTCTTAAGGATACGATACTATCACGATATTTCTGAAACGATACCGATACAGTATCGTGATACACTTTCTTCAATCGTGACTGACATAAAGCTGCTATATTGCAGAAAATCAAAGTTTTATTTCCATTTAATAAATTGAACAGATAGAAAGAGTCATGATTAATCTTCAATTAAAAAGTATAGTTAATGTGACTTGTTAAAGTCAGTAAGGTATATGTATACCTAAATACCTTGTAGCACTGCAGTTAACAATCTGGTATTAATTCTGTATTTCAAGTGGGTACAATGTAGGCATTGAAATATGTGAGCCTACACAGACAATAAATTTGGTTTGACTCTCAATGAGCTTTGGATATCCATACTCTCTTTGGTGCACTCATGCAGTAGAGCACTCTGCATGCTGCAAGCCATGTGACTCTCACAAAGAATTCAGCAAAAGCCAATGACATGGATTCTTTGACAATGTTACAAATGTGACAATTTTCCAAATGTGAAGTAAAAATTGTTGGCCCAGACTAAAATATCAATATCTCTCTAAAATGCTTCTGTACTCTCATTCATAAGCAATGCAACACTACCTCTATCCACTGTCCTCAGCAGGGCAGCACAGTGGCCAGTGGCCAGCTGCATGCTGCTGGTGTGCTGCCCCAAACCTCTGGCCAGTGGTTCACCTTGATCCTTCATAGGGTCCAATCAGGCATTGGAAAGGTGTGCTTGGTATCAAAATCACTTTATTTTGCATAATTTTAACTACTTTAATGCTTATTTGCAAGTAATTCTAAGCCTAAAGTATTTAGAAGATTGAAACACTTTTAAAATTGGTAAACAATCAGCAGTAACTGGCCTGCCATGGTAGAGTGCACACACAGCCCAGTGCCTGCATGGCCAATTATTATTCCAGGTTGACCCCCTGCTACATAGGTTGCTATGGCAACAGGGTGCCCTGAAAAAGAGGGGGTGGCTCAAAAAGAGGGGGTAGACTGACCTGCCATGGTTGAGTGCACACACAGCCAAGTGCCTGCATGGCCAATTATTATTCCAGGTTGACCCCCTGCTACATAGGTTGCTATGGCAACAGGGTGCCCTGAAAAAGAGGGGGTGGCTCAAAAAGAGGGGGGTAGCAAAAACCCACAGGACAAAATCGACAGATGCTGAGATAAGAGGCCCAGTGAGATGTTTTGCTCCTAATGTCAAAACTGGGGGTTAAATGAAAAATCTAAAGATGTTACACCTTAGGAAAGCATGGTAAGTAATCTGTGTGTAAAGGAGAAGACTGGACATGCCCTCAGGATACTGGGACAGAGTCTATAAATATTGGAGGTGTGTAAGAAATCTCGGACGAACTGTTGATTCACTGGACCCATCCTGTGGGTCAGTGAATAATAACCTTTTGACAAATTGCCATGAAATTTTCAGGATTTTGGCATAAGAATGTATTTAAGGCAAGACTGTAATTTGAAGTTGTTTCATATAGCTGTTATCAAAATTTGTGACCCTCAGTGAAAACCAGCTAAGTGGCTTCATTATTTTTGAGATAGGCCTTAGGAAGTTATAAAGCCTCAACAGTGCTCAAAGTTACATGAAACAATACCCATGGAAAGTGGCCTGCGTTCACGTTTCTTGAGGTTGTATAATACTATGATCTCAGGGAACAACAGGAGAGTTGCAGCAATTATTAAGGTTTTGAGCTCATCCAAAGGCAGCATTAAAGCACGTAATCTGAATTGGCATGGGGACAAACAATGCTATGATTAATTTTGGACTCAGGCTTGGAAGGCTCAGCAACTGCCATAAGGGAACTTTCACTTGCGGTGCAGAGGGTTTCAAAACTGAACAATTGGACCTCACAGGAGATGAAGGACTGCATCCTCTATTTATCCTTAAATTGACATTTGGTTCCCGAATATAATTATTAATTTAATTACATTTATTGATTGTATTATTTTCAAAATACGTAAAATGGTGTGATAAGCACGAATAAATGGTATATATATATGTATTAAAAGGCATTAAAAATACTCCAGCTTTGAGACACCTTGGGTGGACCAATCATAGGCAAGGGCGGGAAATCTATCAGCCAATGAAATTTTAAGAGTACTGACACCAAGCACCACTTTTCCCCTAGTGTTTGCTGAGAGAACCGTCCCTGAAATTAGTCTATTAGTTCAGGTACTTCCAACAGCCAATAAGAACAGATTGAGTTTCAACCAATAGGAGAGGATCATCTTTAAGTATTAATATTCAGACTAAAAGTCTAAAAGAACTGTCACACCTTGCAGCAAATATACTTTGATCAAGAAATGAAAGGGCAGTTATTCAAAAGACATGACTTAAAGTGCAATTATATTCAAATCTGGCAATCAGAAGTGGGTCTTGCAATCAATTGGATTACAGAGAGTGCCATTCTTTGGCTTGGATCAAATACAATTGAAAATACACAACACATTCAATTGAATGGCACCTCCAGATTACAGCCAACACTTCCAATTCATGGCTTTTGTAGGGATCATTTGTCTTGACAATAAAAAAAATATTTATTTTATCACAAAGATAGAATGAAACTGAATTAGTGTGATTGTACTTAATAAAGAAGAATAACAAATCCTCTTATTGTTAAAATGTGCTATTTAACATCATTTAGCATCAACAATGCACAAAAAAAGTATAGGCCAATGCATTTTCAACGAATTCTCAGCAATGAATAAATATATCTCCATGAAAAAACGAAATAATACAGTCTAAGATATGGGAATTCTAAAGAGCCTAAAATTTTAATTTTAGCCCTAACAGAAGTGTCCAAAAAACTATTGGAAAGACATGAGCCAATCATGGACCAGGTAGCATGAACCTAGGATCTTGACCAATCAGAATCCCTTTTACATTTACACCATGACTGATATATGCATTTTCAACGAATTCTCAGCAATGACTAAATATATCTCCATTAAAAAACGAAATAATATAGTCTATGAATTGAGGATTCTAAAGAGCCTAAAATTTTAATTTTAGCCCTAACAGAAGTGTCCAAAAAGCTATCAGAAAGACATGAGCCAATCATGAACCAGGTAGCATGAACCTAGGATCTTGACCAATCAGAATCCCTTTTATATTTACACCATGTGCTGAGTCTGTGTGTAACACTGAGGGAGCAGTCAGTGAATGTAACTGAATTTATGAATGTTGATAAAACACTGGAATTTGTCCTTTTCCTCGAAATATTTACCAAATTACCACTTAACTTTGTCAGGTACAACCTTAAAGACATAACAAAATAAATTTAACATGTAAGAAACAAATTTTAAAACTTTAATTTTCCATGTCAATATGAATTACTGGCTGCTCCCGCGTGAATAAACACCCATTTGGTTGAAAACTAAAACCTTAATATTAAATAAACCAGAATCACAAGAAGCAAAAGTCATTACCACGCCTCTTTTATGCATCATATTAGTCCCTTGAATCAAAAAAACACTTTGGAAAGTGTTCCCTTGTCTCTGACAAGCAATCCAAAAATTTCTGACAATCATACCAATCCCTGAGGGAGAGAGCTGGCTCTCTCCCAATAAACAAACTCCCTTGAATACCATGTAGGACAAAAGTTCCTTTTCCAGCGTTCTAATAGATGCGCCATGCAAAATATTTTTTCTCATCGCGGGCCTTTGCACTCTACAGAGTGCTAGTTTACTTGTTGGTGTATGTTCTTAACCCTGCTTTGGCTATAGTGCGGCAGATTTTCACTCAAAAACAGTAAAACCCTGCACATTTTGATAAAGCTTTGAAATTTGGTACATGGATACTCAAGGTCATGAAGCTTAATTTAAGCATTGGGGGCATTCTGGAAAATACTTCTGGTTGCCATGGCAACCATTTTTGGTCAAGAATATCAGAATTTCATGAATTTCATATTTTATGATATATCTTCTCCAGATTTATATGCTGATTTCAAATGAGCTACCAAAAATATTTTCATTTGCACAGACTTCATTTGTATCACTCGGCCTTCCAGGTCAACAGTTGTTGTCATGGTAATAAGAGGGGTCAAAGTGAATTTTTCAAACATTTTTGGTGATCTTGATGTTCAATATCAGCCTATAGGGCAACAAATTTAGCTTTTCGTACAAATTAGCTATCATATGAGAGCTCAACTTCTCTACTTTTACTGGTGTGAAATACAGACATAAGTAACCATGGTAACCGTACAAACAGAGGCATCACAATATTAAAGTCATCTCAAAATATTGTTTTGAAAAAATAATCATCTATTGGGCTAAGCCAAGGAAATGGGTTAGGACCTCAATTTGTGCGTCAAAAACAGTCCTATGAGACCAAATTTCATTTTTGCGATTTGGCCTTTTAGGACCAAGGTTGTTTTCATGGTGATAAGAGAGGTCAAAGTGAAAATATTTGCATTTTAAAAATAATTTTTGACTTTAATTTTCAACCAGAAAGGCATTAAATGATGGAATTCATGGAAAGATGCTATCATGTGAAAGTCTTACTTTTCTACTCTAACATGATGTGAAATACGGATGTAAGTAACCATGGTAACCATACAAACAGAGGCATAACAATTTAAAAGTCGTCTCAAAATACTGTTTTGGAAAAATATTCTTCTATCATGTTAAGCTAAGGAAATCACTTGGAACCTTAAGTATTTCACCAAAAATTTAGCAATGAAACATAACTTCATTTTTTCAATTTGACATTTAAGGCAAAGGTTGTTGTTATGGTGATAAGTGGGGTCAAAGTGGAAATATTCGCAACTTTTGAATAATTTTTGTTTCCCAAGAAGGTCATTAAATGCTTGTATTCTCAGAATGAAGCTTAGTACAGAAATTGTTCACTTTATTACAATTTTATGAGGTTTGGTTGGGGTTAGACATTACCACGGCTTTTCAAATCGACCTACTGCCAAGCGGATTTCACCCCCTGGTGGCCGTATCCAAGTCCAATATGACAACCATCGAATATGGGCGATTTGTAACTTTTCAAGCAGGCATCGTAAATACTTTAGTAATACCTCTGGTTTGGGGTTTTTCTGACTGAGGAATTCATTTTTGGCATCAATTTAGTGATTTGAGCTATCCTGGTGGCCATATTGCTCATATTCAAGATGGCCGCCATAATAATTGGCATACTGATGTAACTTCTTAACTAAGAGTAACATATTCTCATATGATACCTCTTTTTTTGGGTTTTAATATGCAAGGAATTCATATTTTGCATTCTTTCTTTGATTAGAGCACCCGTGGTGGCCGTATGGGATTCTAATAATAAACTGAACCAAATTAAAAACGCAAAACCATTTCCAGGGCTGTATTTCTCTCCATAAGCTTCAGATGGGCTGGAGAATGTATGCATTTATATGTGTAATAAGGTGTCAAAGAACTGAGCTGCATAAAATCACTGTGTCAATTTTTTGCATGTCTGTGGCCAAGTTTATCACATTAGGGTATGGCCAGTGGACCGGTATGTTACACACCCCATCATTGATTTTGTGTTAAAGTTGGAAGAAAATAATGCAAAAGGCCATAAAATTGACTTCCATTTGCGCCACTCAACTTCCTAAAAATTTAAGTTTTTGAGAAGTCAGGTCAGAGTTTGTCGCACACAATGCAATTCCAATGCAAAAATGCGACTACAGAAAGAAGTCGTTCAACAGCCTATTCGATAACTGCGGAATGGAAAAGGCTCAGGGAGGGTCCATCAGAAAGACCTTACGCTGCAGAGGTAAAAATAACGTGCAAGCACTTTAACAGCTGCTTGTAGATACGTGCAAGTATCTACTAATCTATCTATCTATCTATCTATCTATCTATCTATCTATCTATCTATCTGTTTTTTTCCTTCCTTCCCTTCCTTCCTTCCCTTCCTTCCCTTCCTTCCCTTCCTTCCTTTCCTTCCTTTCCTTCCCTTCCTTCCTTTCCTTCCCTTCCTTCCTTTCCTTCCCTTCCTTATGTGGCGTTTTTAAGATACCTTGTAAGTGTTGCCATATATTTGTGTGTTTTTGGAAGCAAGACTAAGTTATGTTGAGACCACATGCTGGTGATTTGCTAGGAAAGAGCAATTAACTGGTTTCCTACTATGAAAGCCGTGGCCTCGTCTGAGTTATCCAATTTAAATGTGCTATTCGCATTTTCAAGTGCAATTTACCTTCACACCTCCCTGTCATCACTCATCAGTCAAATACTTCTATATGGGCCTTATTTAGAGGGAGGAGGCACCTCAGCCCATGGCAGTTACCAGATCACTGGTAAATGTCATGCTCAGACATTGTCTGAGCTCCTCAGCAACACACTCGCAAAGTAGGTCAGCATGACCCAGTTAATTTCGTTGCCGTGATTGAACTTTGACCTCAAGATAGTCAGCCTGTTTGTTTTCTTTAGTAATCTTTTCCATCTGGGAGAGGCACCAAAAGTTTTTCAACGCAAGATAATATTCTATTTAGACTGTATACAAAGTTTCACTGACATAGGTGAAACAGCACAATCAGGGGAGTTGTCATAAGTTTTCCTGAAACTCCTCCCGTAATACAAGCTGGAAGCAGCTGTAAAAATCAGTATTGTCTGTGCCATCCTTTTGCTGTTCTCACAGCCACACATCTACCCCATAGGAAAAGCATGAGGAGGGCATGCATGGTACTGCTTGCTGTTTGTCCAAGCTTGCTATACAGGTTTCGCTAGGTTCTTTTAATAAACGCTAAGCCTTTTCAGTCTGTTGCATTCATACAGGCTGTTCGAGGACCTTTTTCCATACCTGCATTATTTCACTGGAATACCATTGTGTGTGACAAAATCTGACATGACTTTGCAAAAAACAAAATTTTAACAAGTTTAGTCGCACCAATTGAAATGAATTGTGGGGCCTTTTGCATTATTTTCTTCAAGCTTTCACATGAAATCATTAGATTTGCTCCATGGGGTGCCTGACACCCCAGTCCATTGGTCATACCCCAATGTGATAAACTAGGCTGTGTATGTGCACAGAGTGGTAAGAATTGAGTGATTTTATGGAACAGATTCCTTTGACCTGGTTATAGATATGCATAAACTGAACAGCCATCTGAATCTTATACAGGAAAAATAAAGCCCTAGCAATAGTTTTTCGTTTTTAATTTGGTTCAGTTTATGTTTTTGCACTGAACTCAGTATTTATAGACCACAAGAAGTGGCCAAAAATAAGGCAATAGTTATGGTCATTTCAACAAATATAACAGACTTGTAATTGTGAAATGATTCCTCTAGTCTCTACACTGTTTAAAAAAATTAAGCAAAAACATATTTAAAAAAAAAAAGTCTATTATACTAATGGCATAATTAAGATGTTCATAAAATAGCAAAAAAATATGATGCATGGAATCTTGAATCATTAGGAACTACAAACACAGGATTGTTTTCAATGATGGCTGAGATTGAAGAGGTGTCCAGAAGCGTCAAAGCCTTATTATTTTGATGTATTATTGTTTTTGAAGTGAATTGTAAGCCCAAGAGGGCTGGAGGCTAGAATGTGAGCCCATTTCACGTAAATAAAGAATTTCTCTCTCTCTCTCTCTCCATCTTACTAGCAAAGTGGCTGCTACGGGGTGTATTTCGGCAGAAGTTCTGATCAATTGATTTGGCACAATTGAATATTATTTGTAATGACAATTTGGGCTCAGGGGCGTATCTAGAAATGGCCTGAGGGGGGGCCAATAAATGAGGTGAATGCGAGGCGCTCTGCGGGCTTTTCCTATCTCTTCCATGTTAATTTTTGGCCTAAGGGTGGGGGCCATGAACCAATGCCCCCCCCCCTAAATACGACACTGTTTGGGCTGGTATTTCCTATACTGGGTGTTTCGATTTGAGGTACCTCCAATGTACAATTTGTTTTGGAGCTCCGAAAATGGCTGAAGACTTAAATTCCTTTGTTATTTAATTTTTGCCGCATAGCAAGTCTGAAATCTTCCTCAGAATATCGTAGAGGCATCTGATCATAATAAAAGCCATAGCAGAAGCATCATCTCACTCATAAGGCTCTTTCCTCTCAACCCATGACACCTTAAATAAGGTAAATTCTACTCCTCAAGGCCACCCCTCAGTTTCATTGTTGCCATGGCAACAGAATTTAATACTTCATAGATGAAGCAAAAAACCCATGAATTGGCCAATTTTCCAATGAATCTTACATTTTTTATGTGTTATTACATACAACATGTTGTGTATTCTAATTTATGAATGGTGATGATCCTACTCAAATGTTTGACCAGTATCCATGACAATAATTTTTCATCATATAATAATGCCTTAGGGTGAAAACACTTTTTTTCACTAAGCACTGGGAGAGCAGTTCAATAATTAAGGTGCAAAATCCCTACCATTCTGATTCTTTCTCATACGCAGGATCTTGTCACCTCAAACTTTTGGTGATTTGGTGACATTAAAATTTGGTATCTATGGCAACCTGCTTCAAAGAAAATTTATTAAAATTCGAAATAAGCACTTTATTCAAATTCTAGACCAATATGAGACATATCAGAACAAATATTATCCTATTATAAGCAATTAAAGTGGCATATTTCAGTTATTTCCTCTGCCTGGCCAATTTTCTGTGGTAAGGTTGCCATGGAAACTGATAATTTTCTCAGCAAAACTGATAAACATACAAAAAGTAAAAAAATTCACTCAAGCATCAGGTAGCACAATGCAATAAGCATTGCAGGACATACAAAGTGCAATTTAGTTTGAAAAGTATGGTTACCAGGGAGCAGGAAGCAAAAATGGTTACCATGGCAACCAAAAGTATTCCCCAGAATGCCCCCAACATTTAAATGAAACTTAAACACCTTGGGAACAACTGTGCCAAATTTCATAACTTTATCAAAAAGTGCAGAATTGTTTTGAAAATCTGCCGTACTACTAAACATGTTGGGTGAAACAACTTTGTCAAAAAGAATATATGTGCAAAAGACACGTACACACTACATGGTTCCATTTTGGGCTTTGTGGCAAACAGTTTGATGGCCCCTAGACCTGTTCAGAATACAAACAATGTAGATTTTAATAGCCTCCTGTTTGGATTCCCATGCTTTTGGGTATGGGGAATCCAAATATTACATTCATTTTGGTCTAGGGTGAAGGGAAACCCTGCCTCAAGAGCCCTCAACGTATGTTGTCAATTTTGACGGAAATCGCCTATTTTTATATGATTTTATGTTACATTTTGTCTATAACTTGATAGTAATTCGTCACAGATTCTTCAAAATAGTGCCAAATGAAAGAAAATTAATTTTCCTATCAGATAGATATATGATTTGTCATGAAAATGTGAGAACGGAAATGAAATATTTAATTTATCACAGAAATGGGTAAAAAATGCCTGAATTTCATACGGTTTTGACATATAACTCCACATAAAATTTCTTCTCGACTCAACTCATGGCACCATATGGCAGATTTTAAGTATTATATAGGATAAATATCTTTTTTTTAAATTGTGCATGCTTATTAATCACTAATTACTTCATTAATCATGCAGTAACTGCAGAAAATGTACTGAAAATGCTATGTATCATCTGTGAGATTCATTAATAGATAATAGTATAAGCTTCAAATTATGATTAATGCTGACAATAATGATTAATTCTGACAATAATGAATTTGTAGATACCAGTTGCAATCATACATTGAGTGAACACCCTCATAAATTGTCAGAAAATCCTGCCATTAAGTTCTACCACAAGAAGCAGAACCTTTGTTCCAAAGGGTTGGTTGCAATATTTTGGTAGAATATATTGTAACTTTTTATGCCACATCATTCACAACTTTCGGTGACTTCAAACTCATTCATCTCAATCTGGTTTGCCTGATTTTCCAATCAGGCATCATATTTGTCTAGCAAGTACATGTATATACACCTATGGTCCAACATCCAATGTGGGAAACAGGCTGAATGAACCAACAGTTGAGGTTAAATCGTTGACACAGGAATTATTAGTCTTCCCATTCAAGAGCACTTGGCTTCTCAATACTTTACAGTTTAATAACAATCTCAAGCTTCATGGCTTTTGTTACTTTGTCATCTGTCAAGCGTTGTGAGTACAGTGTTCCAGAATATCATGAGGGCAAGTCACTTGTATTGAACTGCATAATGCACATTGTGTCCACCCTCCAAACAGGATTCATGCCCTTGTGTTTTATACTACTTCAAGTATCAGTGGGAACCAAACTCACAGAGCTCTGAGATCTTGGAAGATCAGCTTAAGAGAAAGTACACTGTTCACACAAATTAAGGGAGCAAGATGCTTTTTCATTATTGCTGCTTGTTATGCCTGTTTCGGGGAGATATCACGCATCAAATGTCAGAAAATATTGACATCTGAAGAGATTGGCTGCAGAAATTTAATGAAAAGACACAGGATATACCTGAACTCAAACACTAACTCTATCCATAAACCCAACCCTAATTATAACCCTAATTTTAAACCTAATCCTGGGTCTGTTTTCACATCTGATGTGTTAATCAACTGTTTGGTTGTAAAATTTTTGACACAGACATTATTACATATCCATTATTTTTGAGAGTTCACTCATGTTTCGTTTGAGCAGCCATAACTGGAACTGACTATGATTGCCATTTTGCCCCTAAATAATGTGATCAGTACATCTCACATTGCTAGCATAATATTGTGGGTTGAATTGTTAGTTTGGCTTGATTTTCTATATCCTTTGCTATTGGGCAAAAAGTTTTCTAGGCCAAAGATTAATTGCTTGTCCAGAATATGTTGTGAGAACCATAAAGATCAAGATTGTATGTCCAAGATTGAATATAAGTCCAGGGGTAGGTGGATTAATGAAGGAAGGAGACACATTTGTAACTCTGAGACAGATTGAGAATCATGCACTCCTGCAGCCCAAGAGCTTACAAAGAGAAGTGGCTATACGATAACATAGGTTTGTCTTAAAGAAGTTCCTCCAACTGATGTCCAAATAAGCAAAAGCCTTAAGCTACTGTTTTTGTATTGGCAGAAACCTCAATGCTGTGATTATGTTCATGCTAATGATGAAAGAATAAATGAAGTTTGATGCCACATTTCTTAATGTCCAATAAGTGAAGAACATGAAATATCTCAAACAGATCCTGGGCTTGCTTAAGCTGTCCTGCAAAGGACCAACATGCACCTGCAGTGAGCAGGATGAGACCTCTTGAACAGGAAGGCAGGCACTCAATCAATAATATTGCAAATAGGAGTAAAAAATGCAAAGTCACAAAAATTAACATGATCTGAAGCTTGGTGTTATTACCCTTTAAAATATGCACAGTATTTTTCGATATTTGTTGTTTTGTTATTACCACTTCATTAATGAATTCTTAGGAATTGACATGCATGCACAACATATGCAACAGGATACTGATGCTATATAATACTTAAAATCTGTCATATGGTGCCATAAGTCGAGCCCAGAAGCAATTTTATATTGAATTATATGTGAAAACATGTCCGAAAACATAAAATTCAGGCACTTTTTACCAATGTCTGTGAAATATTAAATTTTTAATTATCTATGAAACATTTTCATGACAAATCATATATCTATCTGATAGGGAAATTAATTTTCTTTCATTTGATACTATTTTGAAGGCTCTATGATGAATTTCTATCAAGTTATAAGACAAAATGTAACATAAAATCATAGAAAAACAGGTGGTTTCCGTCTAAATTGTCAACAAATGTTGAGGGCTCTTGAGGCAGGGTTTCCCTTTACCCTAGACCAAAATGAATGCGATATTTGGATTCCCCATACCCAAAAGAATGGGAATCCAAACAGGAGGCTATTAAAATCTATATTGTTTGTATTCTGAACAGGTCTAAAGTGGACCCATAACGTCTGCCGCTGCCACGAAAGTGGCTCTGAACATCCCATCCGTATCACGGACCCGATCCGCTACCGTTGGTGGGAGTAACTTCCACATCTCAGGGTCCATCTTGCGTGGAACCAAAAAGTCCTCGGCGGGTCGAGGACAGTCCTCCCTCATACTCTTTATTTCTGTGCCTGATAAGTCCTTGAGAAACTTCATCATGTGGGCACTGAGGGCCTCCGGCAGGTGCCATTCGTTCTCAGAGCCAGTGGGCGGCTCGTACATACGGTGACGCTTCTCCGCTGGTTCTTCTGAAGTCCCTTCGTCTGCGTCCGTCTTCTACGAAGAAGACATCTGATCGGAATCCGCGCCCTGAGGCGCAGGATTCCAGGGAAAGGGGGCTCCTCCCCAACCCATCACTTGTGCTCCCTGGCCCGGAAATGCTGGAAACATAGGCCCTGGGAACCCGCCTCCTGGATATCCTGTCGGGCCTGGCATCGGGAAATGCGAGCCTGGTTGCCCTCCTGGGCTGGGCATCTGTAGATACTGTGGCATCAGAGGGGGTTGTCCCCTCAGCTGGTCCATTGTCGGTCCAAAGCTGGGCCGCATCGGAAACGTCAGGTGCGGTGTCTGACTCTGCGGAGGGGCATCGCTAGGTGCTTGGGTCGGCAGGTAATTCAACCTGGGATCCGGATCCAAGCCTGGAGGAGGCAGAACTGCCCCCGTAACCCCGATGCTCTTCTGCGAGCTGCTGGGTGCAGCCGGTTGCTGGCCTGGGTCTGACATCTCCTCTGCAAAGAGAAATCAAACTTAAGACTAGTAGTCTTCCTAGTTTAAGATCACGCTGGAAATTATTGGTGAGCTAACCAGCTCCACCATCTAGGTCTTAAGGCTGAACAGCCTAAAACGATTGTCAAGCAGAAGCTCTGACAGCCACAAATTTTGACAGATCAAGTCCTGTCAACAAACCAGCAAAAAATCGAAACGGAGCCCTAAACAGGCACTCCCGATGGGATCATAAGATTCCCTGTGTCCCCTTAACCAAGGCAGACCCAATAAATAAAAGTAATCTGCACTTACGAGATCGAGAAGATCGAAAACGCTTAGTAATGCAGAAAACCAAATCTGTCGATTGCGAGCCAAAATGGCGAAGGGTGATTCGGGCTTCGTTCCAATGACGTGTCATTTTTTGATTGGCTACGAAGGACTCGGTCTCGCTGTGCTCGGCTAAATTCGGTTATTATGTCGACTTGAAGTTTGAGAAATGAAATTAGTATTTTTGGTATCATGATCATGGGTACATTCGATTGGGTCTACTCCAACTACTCCGGAAGTGACGTTTCTACTCCGGGGCTGGTATAAATGCTTGACGAAGGCTCGGGACGGCGGGACAGCAATAAATTGATGAATATGACCACAGTTAAGGAACCACCACTGCCACACAAATGGCAGACCACATTTTAGAAAGTCCAGCTCATTTGCAAGCCAGTTTTCTGCATAACTGACGGCTAGCTCTGGGCTAAATGTGGTTTTTCAAGAGACATTAAATTTGATCGGACATACTTTTTTGTAGGGCTGCAACGGTTTATTGCGGTACGAATAAACCGCGGTATTAGGCCCTACGATACACCGTACCGTCACAGCGACAAATAATTCGGTAAACCGCAGTTCCGATTTCGGCCGCTAGGGGTGCCGCCGTCGCACAAGTTTAATCAGCTGATAGAGTAAAAGTCAGCCTCACTGCTTGCAGTGGAGCCAATTCAAATGAATTGCTTTGGATGTTTAAGCTGTGGGGTGATTGATCTGCACAATAGACATCAATTGCAATTGACATTTTACCCCCTTTGACACCTGTCAATGTCACAGTCAAAGGAGGCAGAGGTGTGAACTTCTGTGAAGGCTGAAGTGCAATTTAAATTGTAAGACCTACAGTTATGGAAAAGTTGAATTGTAAATGAGTATAGCATAAAACATGTTGTAATTTATTTTCTGTGCTGGTATGGCAAATGATGTAACTAGAATTTATTTCATTTATGATATGAATTTATCCCTATGGTATATATATAATATCAGCATACTATAGAGGCAAAGTTTCACATTTATTAGCTGTGAATAACTTCAGGTCATTTAAAACATGTTAGGCCTTCCATCCCAAGAGAGCTAATGAAAGATATCTGATTCTTGAAATCACCTTCAACTGTTAAAAAAGTACAAATTTGCCTATCTACACTGAACCGTGAAAAAACCGAACCGTGAGTCTGAGACCGAAGACCGTACCGAACCGTGAGGTTGTGAACCGTTGCAGCCCTACTTTTTTGTTTTTCACAATATCTTCAAAATGGACTAGATTGAACTGTTCAGAATGAAATATAACACAACTGGGTTACGTTACAAGCGTTTTGAAAGCTCCCATTTACACAGCTATTTCAATCATATTTGGTATTCCATAGCTTCAATTTTAATAGCGTTACATGACAATTATATAGATCTATTTAACAAGAGGTTGGCACTCTGTGGAGTGCAAAGAGAAGGGGGGGGGGTGACTCATGTCTTTCCATAATTTGCTGCTTAAGTACATTGGAGCCTATTCAGTGTTAACGGTGATGTGAGTCATTGAATGAGGCTCTGGGTCCTTGTGGTCAGGCTCGAATGACAGACATTCTAGGAAACCGTTCCATGTGCTATTTGACATTACCAAAACGGCGATTTTGCTTAACCAAATTAAACGCCGATTACCTATGTCAAAAACGCTATTTCTTAACACTTATGCTTCACAAATAAAATATAGCCTATAATCACAAAAACAAATGTTGTTCAGTTATCATTAGTTTGTTCTATAATCGTCTCTGTTAGCCAACTTGATAGAAAATCAAATAATCCAGTGAGAAACAAAATGGCTAGCAGGTATTGGTAGAAATCTTAAGCTATAAAATATATATATTGTAAAAATGTATTTTATTTTTTCATTAAAAACTACCCAGCACAAAAAGGAGTACATTTGAAGCTCAAATTATTTAAATTATGCTTCCCTTGTATAAAGTATAGGCATTTTTGCAGTACAATCCGAATGCATTTGGTAATTTTAATAATTTGAGCGCTTCGAATGTACTTTTTTTGCTCTTGGTCTAATTACATGTATACAGGGGTGCCGGAAGGATCGCGGACGGCAGAGGCGGTCAGACGAGCAAAGGGAAAATCATATTCGCGCCAATTTCGCGTGACAAAATTTAAATAGAGTGTCAATTATAATTTTGAATATAAAATTACTAATTTGTGCCTAAAATTACTAAAATAAGGCATAATAATGTTTTATTATTAAGATCAAAAGGGCACACCTTGCCCCCCTGCCCCCCTTGGACAAGGGAAGGAGGGCAATTGTCCCCCCTGCCCAGGCTGCCCCCCCCCCTGTTCTGGCACCCCTGCATGTATACATGTGCAGACCAGAGTGCAGAGCTATAGACCCCGAAGTCGACTACATAAAGTAGACTAGGGAAGTCATAATAGTTAGCTTCAGGGCTTTGGAGTCAGGTGATAAGTTAACCGACTCCGACTCCCGACTCCTTTGACTTTCTGAAAAGCGACTCCGACTCCAAGGGTCTCCTGAATTCCGACTCCGACTCTGACTCCCGACTCCGCTTATCGGCATTTTTGCAGATTATATTACATTATTAACAGAGAAGAAAAAGTCATTCTACAAAGTTTTCATAGGATTTTTTTACGTGAATACTTGCTTAGGTAGTTTTAAGTAAAATTTGGAGTTGATTTAACATTTTTGAAACTGTGTTTTTGTTAACTATATTAATTCTTTTTAGGAGTCGGAGTCACCACTTTAATTTACGACTCCGACTCCAGCTGAAAATCAAAGTTCGACTCCGACTCCGACTCCGACTCCACCCAAAAACCTCCGACTCCACGACTCCGACTCCCGACTCCGACTCCAAAGCCCTGGATACAGCTGAAATCATATTTAAAACATGGCCAGCATGTAGACTTGGTCAGAACCTTCTTTGATTGACCCATCAGCCATGGCCAAATAGGACCGAAGTCCTAGTGACAACATGACAAGCCGATTGACTGGACCGGGCCAATCCAGCCTCCCGTCTAGGAGAAATCCAGGCCAAAGTAGTGTATTGTATGAGACGGACCAACTTAGGACCACCCAACTCAACTACCAGGACCCCTTCATCCTCCGACACGGGTCGCAACCCACGGCAAACAGGTTGCCCCATTTCCGTCGGGGAGACGTGTGCAAGCGCACTGTCTCGTGTTGGCCACTAAGGATAGAGGGCTTCACCTTAGTGTTACCACCCACCGCCACGAGGAGGCCCGAGACCTGCGGGGGAGAAGTCC
>JAPTHN010000002.1:945788-1130296 GCA_026936325.1 Platynereis dumerilii | reverse complement strand
CCTCTGAAGTCAATAGTCTGGTTTGTGAAAAGAATGTCTTTTACTATTGTGGTTAGGGGGAACCAGGGCACATTGGGACGCAGGGCACTACGGGACAGTGGGGTTTTCTTGGTTTCTGGCAAGGTATGGTAGTGCCATCATACTTTGTAATTTCACATCCTAATGTTTCTATCATTTTATTGACAAATTACAGCAACATGTACGTATGGTGCATGGGGAAAAGTTTTTTCCTACTACTAGGCCTAAAGTAATTTCAGAGGGGTTCAATTCAAACCATTCTGTGGACCAGGGGCGGACTGGCTGCATTTCGGGCCCCGTGGCAAAATAAATCAACGGGCCCCTACGTCTCTACCGTCGGCAGTATTTCCAATTAAAGAAGAAAAATTACACAGGTCTAATTTGTCAAATTGTTCAGGGCCTTCTTATGAGAGGAGGCTGTCCTTTTCAGTTTGTGTATTTTCAACACATAATTATGAACTTGAGAGCAAAATGTTGCTCTTTTCTTAAAATTTTTATTTTTTGACATCTTGTGGGCCCCCCTGAGTGGATGGGCCCATGGCAGTTGCCACTTTGCCACATAGGCCAGTCCGCCCCTGCTGTGGACAAACCATGAATAATGAGGCTTTCTCAATGCTTGTATGAATTAAAGTCAAGACATTTTATTTTGGCAGTAAGTTTTTAGTCAATGAAACAATCCATGATTAAGTCTGATGTTAAATTTTTGGTTTATTGGACTGAGTACACCTTGACCAAGCATGATTTGGATTAAATATGTGTCCTCTAATCCCCAGCTTCATCATACAGGCACTTACAACGTTAAATTTCTGCAGCTCTTCAACACATTTAGAGCTATTTTTAGCCTTCTGTTGTGAGGTCATCAGCATTGTAGGCTCTATGACATCACTGAAACAATGATGACGTCACAACAGCAGCAATAGAAGAAAATGGCTTCTTGAGCTGTGTTGACAGCAATGTTATTCCAATGGGATTACCTCAAAACCAGGGCTACAACATGCCAATACTTCCAAATGTGTATGAAACTGCTTGGTCAAGGTGTCAGGAACAGGGGGAGACAAGTATTTTTGTCAAGAGTAAGGTAAGTTTTCAATTATCAGCCAAAAACTTACTGCCAAAAAAAAAAGACTTGACTATAGATACATAGTTACGAACAGTTATGAATTGTTATCCTGCATTGCATTTTATCCTCAGTCCAGTGTTTATCCTCGATTCTGATTGGCTGAGAGCTGAGTTGTATGAGACCGTATACTCCGGTTGTCGTCACCAGACAGGGTATACATACAGTATAAACAATGATGTCATAATTGCAACCAGAAGATTTTTTATGACGTCACCAATGCACTAACAATATTTAGTCATGATGTCACAATACCATTGTTTGAGCCATTGTGACACCAGCCACAAGGAAATGGTGATGACATCACAATGCTGTTGGTCACTCAGATCTAAGAAACACCTGCGCTGTTCTGGAGGTTTTTGGCATTTTGTGACGTCTGACATGTATACACATGAAAAGAAACTAAGTGTATGAAATTTTAGTGATTGAGATCATCTTACATTTCATGAATTTACCTGGGCAGCTTTCGAGGACTGAGGTCTATCGAGGAACCTCCATAGTTTTTTAATCCACCCCGGCCTCTTGCACAGTTCTTGTTGTTTTTGAAGAGGCGCCATTGGTTCATCGTTTTCATCATCTGTGACTGAGTCGTCCAAGGCCCTTTCGAGGACTTTGAGGGTTTCTTGCTCGTGGTCATGTCTCTTGTACGTTCTCCAGCAGCATGTGGCAATGCTGGCTTCTTCAATCCCCCAATATTGCAGTTCAGTTTTCATTGCTGGACCACACACGCAAGTGGGCAAATGAAGTTCACCTGTTCGATAGAAGTTCAAGATTGGTTCAAACAGTCTGGAACTTCGATCAAAGAAGTACTCACCCAGTTTCATGTCATAGTGATGATTAGCTCTGTCCAACTGAGCGAGGCGCGAATTGGGCACCCTCTTTAGTGTCGTCTGGAGCGTTTGAAATCGCTTGCCTCCGACATTGATGACCACTTGTTTGTCTAACCTTTCTTGAGATTTGTTGGTTTGTGCGCTGTCGACTGGACTGTCGATGGTTTCTCGTAAGTTGATGTTTCTTGAAGTTAGAGGTTCTTCAAAAAGGCCATTGCCTGAAAGGAGCCCTGGAATTTGGATTGTGTCCATTCCTGTGGACTTCACTGAGGAGATGGTCAGTTGTGAAATTGCTCGAGACGACCACGAGCTGAATGAACTTGAGTCATCCATAATACTCAAGCCTTATTCTCAAGCACAAACTGGAAAGAAGTCAATCTTGGTTTTCCTTGTAGTCCAGGATCACAACTAGGTCTCCGATAATTTTGCTTGTCATAAACAAGCCAACTTCATATTGTAGTTCCATGTTTTGTAACTTATCCAAGCTTTTGAGTCTATCATGAATAACATTGAGAATTTGCTGTTTCTATTCATTCCAAATGTGAATGTAATTCATTATGGCAATTGTCAACCAGTTAAATCACTCAAGCATATTATTGGAGATTAGTTCAGCATGACGTCAGAAATACTTCTCTGTCAGTGGGTATAATTGTGTGTCTCATTGTGCCTAAGATCTGTGTCACCTTAATTCAGCATTTTATTTTATTAATCTTTCCCTCCTGTGGCTTGACAGCCTAAACACCTGTGAATAAGCCGTAAATAGCTGTCATTTATTGACCTGCCTGTACTCTCCTGCAGCCTTGACTTTTCAAACATGTGAACCTGTCCTGCAGTGCCTACAATGCATGCAATTCCTTACCTACATATTATGGGTAAGTGCAAAAAGTTGCCTCCATTTTCATAAAAAACATTTCCACACCAGAAAACCTCAAACCTTATTTCTGAGTGTTTAACCTAAATAATCCCAAACATCTAATAGTTAGAATTAAATATTTTAGCTACTCTTCTAGGTATATACCAGCTTTTAGCCCAATAATGATTATTTTTTGTCTTAGAATAGGCCTATATTATATCTCCAGAAATTCCTTAAAATCAGCAATTTTTAGCACCTGAAAATGACCATATCAAGTTTAACCCAAATAAAATATATAACATTGGTAGACTGGCCAAACTTAGCATAGGCCTATATGTACTTTACTAGTACTAGGTGATCCATTACCTTTGTAGACTCGTTGCTGTATTAATGTGTGAAGCAGAGCTTGTTATAACCCTGGTTACATGTTCATGATGTCCTGTAACCGGTGTCAGAATGTGATCTGTGGCATCATCAGTCACTGTGGTGTATATGTAGGCATGCTTTGAAAGTTTGGAAGTGTAGCCCAGGTATTGGGAGAAGATTTTTGCATAGCGGAATTCATTATGAATACTGCCGGTTGTCCTTACATTGTTACTTGTTTTTACTGTCATCACCGACTTTAAATAAAATTTTACTTTACTTTACTTTACTTTACTTTTTACACTGTGTACCGTTTGCTCTATGCGAAGCGACCTAGTTAATAATTAAATCTTAAATTTTGGACTATAAACAAATATTCAGTTACAACATAACATAGTCAGTATGCTGCATTTATGTACTAGACATCCTGATGTGAAATTACAAGCATTGAATATTTAACAATCAAAAGATTTGGGGATTCTATCATTCTAGTAAAGAATGCACTATATAATTTACTAAAACTCCATAATCTCCCAGTAAAATGAACTTCTTGCAGGGGCGGACTGGTGGCATTTCGGGCCCCGAGGCAAAATAAATCAATGGGCCCCTACATCTCTACCGTCGGCATTATTTCCAATTAAAAAAAAATTCCCCAAGCCTAATTGGCAAATTGTTAATATTTGGCTTCATAGGGCTCCCCTATGAGAGGAGGGTAGGAGGCTGTCCTTTCAGTTTGTGTAATTTCAACACACAATCATGAACTTAATATCAAAATTTTGCTCTTTTCTTAAATTTTTTATTTATTGACAGCTTTTGGGCCCTTGAGTGGATGGGCCAGTGGCAGTTGCCACTTTGCCACATAGGCCAGTCCGCCCCTGCTCAATCTTCATGACTCAAAATTTTTATGTGTTGGCCTATTACTTGTACTATAAGACAGCATTCTGGCGACACCCCCCCCCCCTTTGGCGCAAATAAAAGTCACCTTTACCAGACTTAAAAAAATAAGTCCTCACAAGAGCCAAAAGCATGTAAATTTGACTGTTAAAGTACAATTTTGAAATTATATTTTTCATCACAAATGTTCGTTCCAGGTTTTTCCTTGACGTCAGACCTATATTTAAGGGACAATGACCAGGGATTTTACAAAATTTCTCGGATTCATTCTTTTAGATCAGGGCTCTTCTTAACATAATTTCATCTGTTGCAATTTGGTGTCATTTTGTATTTTACCAGGTGAGCCCTGTAACAACTCTAATTGGTCCAGACTGTAAAGCAGTGATAGAAAATTAGGTCTTATGGACCCTGTAAATTCAAGGGTTGGGTGCAAATGCAAATGCAAAACGATCATTTTCTATTTTTTCCCCCCCTATATGAAGGGATTTAGACACGTTTCCAAATTTTTGGAAATAGTTCTTAAGATCTCTTTGCAGGTAATTGTTGAAAACACACATTTTAAACTTGCTTTTAAGTTACTTTCATTATAAAATGTAGTAGATTTCTCGATTTTAGAGACTGTAATTTCACATTTCAACATTTTATATTAAGTTTCAATCTATGAACTGGCAAAAGTGTAAATTTTCTCTTGTGAAATTTTGAAGTGTCTATAGTTCTCGGCAAGTAGATTAAGGCCTTGTTATTGAGAACTTGATGATTTTCTGAAAGTAAATACTGTTATCTGCTGGAGTACATGTCACATCAGGCTAAGTCTGGTGTCAATAGATAAAACACAATGGAGGTGTAAATGGGAATTCTGAAGTGAGCTGCACAGTACTGAGGCAGAGCACTGTAAAAAAATCGCGGTGCCCCAGAATTGTTATAAAAATTCTTTTCACGCTAACAAATACTGTTTTTCTGTTGGTGACCTCCCCCAAATAAATTATCTGGATAATAATCTTACAGTTTGTCTCACAACATGCACACTGGTGTTTGGCCTGATTGCTCAGCACCTGCAGGTCACACAGCAGAAATACACATGTGTATACACCGTAAAATTTGAAATTTTGAGTTAGCTCAAATGATTGAGTGAGATGGTTGCACAATTTGTTTGAGCCATGATAGATTATTGTTTTGAGTTATGATAATCTTTATGCTGTTATAACTTATAAACAACAAGCTATCTTGGCTCAAAGGAATTGTGCAACCATCTCACTCAATCAATTAAGCTAACTCAAAATTCAAATTTTACAGTGTACTCACGGGTAGATGAGCTATTTTGTAATTTGTCTATCACTTTTTTGTGATGTTTTGGTGCCATTTTTGTAGGAGTTTTGATGACGACTGTCCTTGCTAGAAATGAGACAAACTATAGATCGAAATTTGACCGTATAAATGCCAATTTTCTTGACAAAATTTTCAGACATCAAGGATTGCAAGATGGTTTGTTTCAATGATAGATGTCAAGGGTTCTTGATAATGTAATGTAAAGATTCCTTATGGTCCAACGTTCAAAATGTTTGGAGGTCTGGTATGTCACAAATAATGCAGGTATACCTTGTTTAGTGACACATTTAGATTATTTTAGTGAATGCTGACAAAGCTCAAAAGTTGAATTTGTCACATTTCATGCAAACTGTCCATAACACATTAGCAAAACTGTCGAAAAGTCAATGGTCCATTTCAGCAGAAAAACCTATAGATATTTATGGAACTTTCATAATGCAGTTCATAGCAGCCCAACAAATACCTGTCTTGATTTATTAGACAAACATAATTCAGTAGGATTCTTCAAATTATTAGGTTCAAATTGATGTACACACTACTGTCACTTGCACAAGTCACAAGTTTAACGCTTGACCATCTTCATGACTTAACTGAGAGTTATCACGTGTTTTTCTTCTTGTGAAAAACTATCTTCATGACATAACTGAGAGTTATCACATGTTTTTTTCATGTGAAAAAACTCCCTAACATAACCACGTGATGAACCAGATTATCACTTGATTATCTTCATGACATTTCTATAACTGAGAGTTGTCACATGTTTTTCTTCATCTGAAAAAACTCCCCAACATTTTCATGGGATAACCTTGTGATATGTCACCAGATTATCACGTTGCTATCTTCATGATATAATTGAGAGTTATCACATGTTATTGTTCTCATAGGGACAATCACCAGATTTCCACCAGTTAACCACATGATTTTTCACCAGTTAAAATCATTTTAGAAGAGGAAAATTTCCCACTGGTTAACTTGGCTCTTCATCAAGCCAGTCAACTTAATTAGACTGTTCCAAGCAATATCTTGGGCTTTCTGAATGTTGGATCTGATTAGTTGGAAAAATACAGCATTACAAACTGTTTTCATGTGCCAGCCGATATATTTCCTCTAGGACTTCATACCACAGTCTCCTAAAGAGCTGATAACTTTTTTTCTCCTTCAGTTTATGGAACGGGTTAATGCCACCAAGAATCGGGGCCTGCATCCCCCAAAACTGTCTTAAATTGGAGGAGGATGAAATAAAATGTGGAAATGGCGCAAAAAGTATTTTAAACTGCCATTTTTAGAAAAATTTACATAGCGCATGACAGATTACACACTGTAAAATCGGAGGCACTGATTAAGCTCAATTGATTGAGTGAGATGGTTGCACAAGTTGATTGAGCTAACATAGATTAATGTTTTAAGCTGAGATAACTCAAAATACCGAGCTGAGATAGCTCAAAATACTAAGCTATGTTGACTAAGGTATTCAAGCTGACAAAACTCAAAACCATGAGCTGTGTTGACTTACAGCTCAAAATATTGAGTTTTGTTGACTTATTGATCCAAGCTGACACAACTAAAAATTTTGAGCTGTGTTGACTTATTTTTATTTTTGATTTATATTTGTGTGACCTGTCTTATAAAGTTATTTATGAATATGGGCTGTAATCCCAAAATATTGTTTGATCTCTCAAGGGGATCCACCTGATCCAGTATGCTTCATTTTAGCACACCATGGACAGGCCCAAGATGCATTCAACAAAGACCATTGCATCACAAGGAGATTTAAAAATCAATTTCTTGTGAATAAATCCCTATGGCCTGTGGCTCATCTCAGTTGGTATACAGTGCTAGAAGCCTATATTTGAACACACTCTGACTTGGAAATGTTGGTTGACGTGTGAAAGCATGCGTCTAATTACTCCCACAAATTAATATAAGAGAGATAAAAATAAAAAAGTAACCAGCTAAAGTGGTGTGCTACTCATTTTTTCTCTGGGATAGTGTAATATAAATGTTCTTTTTTCTTGTAAGTAAATAATTATTTAAAACTAAATGCAGTCTTATGAGAAGTGCCTGTTATAGATGGTGCTATATGTGGCATGACTGAGATGTCAAGCTATCTGCAACAACTGAAGCTTTCATGTTTTCACAGCTTAATGTTATGATTCGTTTGGACAACTTACAGCATTGAGCTATCATACCTTGACAACTTATAGGATTGAACTATCATAGCTTGAAAATTATTAACATTCTCAGACAGCTCAAATTATTGCTTCAACACAGTTTTCAAATTTTACAGTGCACATTTCGATACCATCACAAAAATTTATCACATGCAATAAAAAATATAAAAATCGATTTAAATACCACATTGCTGCTACCATCCAAAGCAGGGTAATCAACATTGTGACAACTTGCCCCCTGTGACATCTAACCTCGGTCTCCCCCAAACTTTGAAAATAAAAAAGGGGGTGAATTCAATTTTGAATTCCTTTTTTTTTTTTTTTTACATAAGATAGGCTGAGAGTAAAACCATGGATCTATAACTTAACAGGATAGAACACTCCATTTGGTCATGATCCATTTGCTTAATTTTATGGGTTACACAGAATTGTGCCAAAATCTTCTAAAGAAAATTTAAAAAATCCTTTGAATTTCGCGGTATTAACCCCTGTGCTAATGGTCTCTTTATTACCCTCGGCACTCTTTCATCCAATCAGTGTCTCGCCCGCACAATTCAAAAACTTTACCCCATTTCCAGGCCTGCCTGGAACCCCCTGTCAAGTCCATGCATCGAAATTGAGGGATCCAAAGTTTCTGAATATTGATTTATCCTATAAAATCGGCCTTTTAGAGACCTACAAGTCAGTTTTTTCCCCGAAAAATTAGGACATTTAAAACCCATGATTCTTAATTATTGAAGTTAAAAGTCAGGAAAAAACTAATGAAAATAGTCTTTATTAAACCTGTCATATCTCGACAGGGACATCTTTGGCGAATTTGATATTTTGGGACATTAAACTTTAAATATTAGTTGATATGATAGGCTACATTAGAAAAGTGCGCAAGGGTGCGCACATTGTGAATTTTAAGCAAATAAACTATCTATCAGACAAAGACAGAATCTCATAATTCTTTATAAAAAATGTTATTTTAACAAAACCAACTGACATTTCTGGATACTAACATTGTCTTTGGCTGATACAGATATTTTTACAGCTATATTTTATGTTTTAATCTTACATTGAAGAAAAGCAATCATTACAATCAAAATATATATTTTTTTAATGATCACTTTTAATAGACACCCAGCAGCACACAGCTACATATACGTGTAGATAGAAAGATGATAGATATACTGATAGATTGATAGATAGATAGATAGATAGATAGATAGACAGTTAGATAGACAGTTAGATAGATAGATAAGTTGGTTGGTTGGTTAGTTGACTGATTGATTGATTGGGCGATTCATAGATAGATAGCTAGATAGGTAGATATCTAGATAGGTAGATAGCTAGATAGAAAGATATATAGATATAAAACATTTCTTATTTCTTACAATGCTAAACAGAGGAATTGTTGTGATATTTAGCCACTGGAGACCGTTAGGAGGATCATTAGATCACTAAAATGTCATTAAGAAGGGGTTTTTATGCTGGCTTCTTGAACTTTAGGACAAGATTTGTTATAGTACAGTATTAGCTATGCAGCCAGCATACTATACTAGCTGCCCCATACGGAAAAGTGTCAACTGGTTTGGTCCCCACCATTTAGTAATATCAGCTGGAGCATAACAAAATACCTTATGATCACAAATACCTTATATTGTAGCATTGATGTAAAAGTACACCTGCCACTCATTAATTGACCAATTGGTGCAGATGCAATTGATGCAGGGCCCGAAACAATTGGGGGTGAGTTGTAACAGTTGGGGGTGAGTAGTAATGAGAGCAGTTTTTGTATGTATAGGTCCTATTTATAGGTGGCATATCCTTGGGGTAAGAGTTAGTGACTTACTAACAGTTAGAGACTTACAGTTAGTGACTATCTGGTAGTTTGAGACTAACTAACACTTAGTGACTAAACAACAGTCAGTGACTAACTAACAGAAAGTGACTAACTAATGGTAGTGACTAACTGATGAACAAAAGTTGGGACAAACTGACAAACTGACAAACAGTAAGGGACTAACAGTTAGTGACTTACTAACAGTGACTTCCTGACAGTAAGGGACTAACTGACTAATGTGACTAACTAACAGTTAGTGACTAACTTACAGTTAGTGACTAACTATCAGTTAGTGACTAACTAACAGTTAGTGACTAACTGACAGTTAGTGACTGACTAATGATTAATTACTAACAATTACTAATGGTTAATGACTAATGGTAAGTGACTAACTAACAGTTAGTCACTAATTAATGGTCAGTCACTAATTAACAGTTTGTTACTTAACACTTTGTGACTTATTAACAGTTCGCGACTAACAGTTTGTGACTTACCAGCAGTTAGTGACTAACTAACAGTTAGTCACTAACTAACAGTTTTGTGACTCATTAACAGTTTGTGACTTATTAACAGTTTATGACTAACATTTAGTAACTAACTAACAATTAGTTACTAACTAGCATTTAGTTACTAACAGTTTGTGACTACCAACAACAAGTGACTAAATGACTAACTAACAGGTAGTGACTAACAAGTGCCTGGCTAACAGTTAGTGACTCACTAACAGTTAGTGACTTGTCAACAGTTAGGGACCAACAAATAGTTAAGAAGTGACAGTTTATGACTAACTTACAGCTAGTGACTGACCGAAAGTTAGTCACTAATATTTATGAGAAGTCAAAGAAGATAGATAGAGGGCTAGAGCAGTGACGTCCCTACTGGGAGGGGGGGGGGCATATTGGACCTGTGCCCCACCATATGAACTTGGGGTACCGCATGCCCCCCCCCCCTTCCCCGGCTAAAGAGGTAGAGAGGATGAGAAATAGACAGATCTAGATAGGTAGATAGATAGATAGATAGATAGATAGATAGATAGATAGATAGATAGATAGATAGATAGATAGATAGATAGATAGATAGATAGATAGATAGATTAGATAGATAGATAGATCATGGGTTCATCTATAATTTCTCTTATACCATATCATGGGTTCATCTTTAATTTTTCTTACACCATTTAAGAAGAATTCTTGTAGCAAACCTACTAATTTTTTATTTATTTTTTAAATCGTAATCACTGCAGCCAGCATATCTTTTTTTCAAAAAGATTTTCTTGTTTAACTAATACTTGTGATTTTTCACATATCGTTATAGTCTCATGAGAGACGCTGAGTGAACCTTTGATATAACCGGCCGTGTCCTCTTCCCCTTATAGCTCTATGGTAAAACCATGTTGTGCAAGTTAAGCCCAGAATGTGTTGAGTTTAGCAGTAAATTCCTGACCAAGATCTTCAAAAGCCTGTCTTAGGCACAGGTCAGAATATAGGCCTAAATGTTACCATAATTGAATTTTTTAATAACATTCTTTATATTTTATGTTTTATTAGCTGTGAGCATAATTTTTTTTGCTTATCAGTATACATTTGAGTTATAAAGGACACTACTATTTATCAGTAAAGAGGGTTTTTATGAGCCCACCAGTACACTTCATTGTATATGTCTCCATGCTTGGGTGACCATTCCATGACCTCGGTTTATAGTTGTGGAATTCTGTAATTCTATTGAGGTGAGCACACAAGCTAGACTTTATATTTAAAACCTAACCACAGATAAAATCATCAGTCTATGAGAATGCAGCACTTGGTGATAGTTATAATCCACTTGTGTCACGTGGACTATTGTATTGACTGAAGGACTTCATGCAGATTGGCACTGAGCTCAGATCAAGGATGCACAATGTCATTCAACACATATTGATCACTATGACTATGAACATTTGTTGTAGCCATCCATATCATCAAATGACATTGTGCCACATTGGATAATAGTGACACAATTAGTGTAAAATTTGCTATGCATCCTATTTAATAGGCCTTAGCCTACACTTTACTTATTTTATAATTTTAAAATATGACTTCTTCACCCATATGGTTGACCCCTCTCTGTGGAAATAGGAGTTTACAAGATGCCTTTTGGGTAAGTTTATTATTTTCTTGATTTGTTTAATTTGTAGTCATACAATTATGGGTTTTTGATTTCGTAATACTTGTCTGTTGGTTTGTTTTAAATCTGGCACTGGGGTGAACATGGACTTTATAACTTATCCATGGTCAGGCCATAATAATTGCAAGTTGTATTTTGTGTGCCCCTGTTAGTCGCAAATTCTGAAAGGGTAGTCTAGGGGGGGCCGGCGTCGTTTTGGCATTCACGGGCGCTCATTGCTCCATATTCTCCAAAAGCTTCCAAACCAAACTGGAATTCAACTGATTAATTCAACTAGTTGGCAGAATTCAATAAAGACAACAGATCAAATTCTCATTCACTTTCGAAATTATTAAATCATTTCATCCTTGGATATATGCTTTCTCAGTTAAGATTTTTTTAAAGGCAAGAATAACAGCTGACAGTAAACCAATATTATTACAGCCTTTCACTTTGATAAAGAAAAAATGAGGACCAGTTCACTGAAAAATGCACTTCGTGACTCATGATAGCTGATTAAGTGTCATCTTCTATACTTTCAACACGGGAAACATAGAGGCAGTTTGATTAGTCATGATCAAGAGAAGGCCATTTGACTTGTCACAACTGATTTCATTGAAAATCAGATGCATAATCCTTTCGTTTGGCTGTCACCAACAAGAGGGATAAGTCTCCTTGAATCAAATTAACATTGAAAGTATTGGGTTTGATCATGACAAATCATCTGTATGATGACACATGAAGTACCATTTTCGCAGTGCAACAATACACTCTTTTTCGTATGAAAGTGAAAGGCTGTAATGAGTGTGCTTTATATCCTTAAGGAAGTCTTAAAGAAGGCACAAGGATTGGCAAGTTATCAGTCAGCCAATCTAGTCAAACAAAAAGTGTCCATCTCAAGGTTACAACCACAAGCTTCCCACTCAAGGAATCTGAACCTACATATTTCGGCACAATTTCAACCAATCACACACTGTGCACACTTAAAAACATACACCTATTATTCACACAGCTAAAAAATTAACTTTTAATGATGTTATATAATTATATATATTATTATATAGTCATGAAAAGCTATGAAAAGTTGCACTGATGTAACTGGATATCCAGATTCAGGAATGGTATTAAGAAACAAGACTGGTCAGTCCCAAAAAGCAAAGCTATGCTTGTGACCTAACTGTCCCTTCAGTCTGGTGAGGGTTAAGGGGCCCAGTAGCACACTCGGCTTGGGATTTTAAAGGAATGTGAACTAGAATAATATAAATTCATGACAGTTTTTAGGGAGTTTTCCCGAAAGGACTAAACATTTTAGGGAGGGTCCCTTAAGAGGTACTAAGCTAAGGATTCCCTTAACTTAGTGCCTCATAAGGGACCCTCCCTAAAATGTTTTAAAAGTCCTTTCAGGAAAAATCCCTAATAGAAAAAAAAAACATTGCTGAATGCCTTACTTCTAAAAAGTTAATCGTTTAGCCTTTGTTGCGGTAATGGCGATGACACCAAAAAAAGGTAATCACTCATAATTGAAAAAAAAAATATATATATATACTCCTCTCCAATTTGCACTCATGTGTAAAACTGTGTTTATGTCGAAATCTCAAGTTAGGCCAAGAAGATTTAAGAATACAGGGAACTCATGCAATGCTTGAACCCAAGACAACAACAATCCTAAGTTAAATTAATGGCGCATTTTTATTACAATATTTTAATAAGAAATTTCTCATACTTTCAGAGCAATGACATCACTGTTAACAATTCTGTTCCGGACTTCACCCAGTGTTTCCAACGAACAATCTTTGTTTGGACACCCATCCTTTACCTCTTGTTAGCAGTACTGTATTACGGCCATTTGCTTTGGGTTCGCCCTACTGTCAATCGCCTCTCACGGATGTCGTGCCTTGGTGTCATCAAAACTGTAAGTATTGATCAATTCAGTAGGGGAAGGTGGGGCATAACCACCCCCAGGGGCATAACCACCCACCCAGTGGTTCAAGATGATTGGTTCCACATAGTGAAAATATTGTTAGTGCAGGTGATTTTACTTGGGAAAGACACATTTTTAAAAGAAGGGGTTGCAAGCAAAAGGCAGAGTTAACCATACTGACCAGCTCAGTTTGTTTAGCTTTTTAGCTTTTTTAAGCGGCTTCATCTTAAGTTTACATGTGACGGTATTTGTGATGGCATTCTACATAAAGGAGATGTAAGGTATCGGTAATAGGCATTGTCTTGGTTCACATTCTGACTAATTTTTAAAATGGATTTAACTGTCATTAAATCATGTCATGAGTGATAATAGGGGTAGTGGCTGTTTTACCCCAATATGGGGCATAACCACCCGCCCCTGGAAAAAATACAGTAGGGGGGTGACAGAAACAGGAGGGGGGTTTTCGAAAATGTACTGTAAATTTGTGAGGGACTTGGAAAGGGTTAGCATAGATTATGTCATTTGGGCTGTCTTGAAAAACCAAAAGATTGGTATTGGCAGGAGCGTCCCAGAGAGAAATATCTGAGAGGTCACTACCATAGCAAAAGTGAGGACACTGATATGGTTGTTACTTTCCAAGTCAAGAGCACCTGCATTTTCATCAAAAAGGCACATAGTATCCTTCCTCCAGATATGGAAATCCTCCAGTTATTTTTGTTGCTGGTACCTTGGGGGAGAGGTTATGCCCCATGGGGTGGGTGGTTATGCCCCAAGCATGGGGCATAACCACCCACCTTGTACCAAAAACTATTTTGTATTCCTGTGCTATAAGGGAGAGCCATTTGATGCTGCAGGTAGGGGTTATGAAAGTACTCTAAATTGTAATTAACTAGATTATTTCTCGAAATTCATTTTTGAATTCAGGTTTGGAGAAAAAAAAATTTTTTTTTGGGGGGAAACTTTTATTTTCGAACATTTTTGTTTTTTTTCGAGCATTTTTGGTAATTTTTTTGTTTTCACATCTTACAGTAATTTCTTTTTTTTCTTGGAAAAATTTTTTTTCTCGAACATTTTTGGGTAATTTTTTTTTTCGAAAAGTTTACGGTGATTTTTTCCCCTAGTATTTTAATTTTTTTGGACATTTTTGGTAATTTTTTTTCTCGACATTTTAAAAATTTTTTAGAAAATTTTTTTTTCGAACACTTTTGGTAATTTTTTTTTCAAACATTTTTGGTAGTCACGCGTGATAAGAAACAAGTGCCAGGATCATATTATGGGATGTCTGAATCACTTTTTTTGATTGAACCATCTGGTCACTCCTCGCATGTTTGCCATAAAGGGATAAGACACTCGCTTCGCTCGGTGAGGCGGTGGCTCTGTCCCGTCTATCAACTCAGTGTCACAGCTTGCATCCCTATTTTGTAGCATTTCAATAAATAACCACAAGCTGTAATGTCATTTTATATTTGGTTGGATTCCCCTGCTTCTAGCCAATAACAATCCATCTCAACAAAGCATCATAGTTTCAACTCAATGTTGAAATGAAATTTGGTGCGGGATAGCCCCTATAATGACAGCATCACGGTCTGAGAGCCAATGAGGTTTACAGTATAACCACATATAAGTATGCATCACAGTTTTCACTTTACACAAATGTTGCTGTGATCCCAATGATCTACATGACATTGCATCATTGGCAATCCCCAGTCTAATCCATATAATTCACATTAGATATTTTTTATAATATCCCAGCAGAGTTGCTTGATTAATCTGGAAGCTTGCCAACATTTTACAACTTCAAACTTTGGTGCACCTTGCTATCCATAAAGGATTTTCTCGATTTTTGTTTACACATGACTTCTGTGATGCATAGGTATTCTGACAGCCCATTGGCTGACAGGCTGTAATGTGGCACTTGCAGACACTATCGCTGACCTAATTTTCACTCTGACATTGAGTTGAAAGAGTTATCCTCAGTTGAAGTAGATTCTTATTGGCTATAAGTTGGGAAATCCGACTGAGTATAAATGACATCACAGCTTGTAGATATTTTACATTTTATTGCAATGCTAGAGAATATAGAGCTGTGACACTGACTCTTGAGTTAAAATGTGACATCACAGTTCAACAGCGTGGAAAAGAACTTGAGATTCCACGTAAATATCAGTGGCGTAACTGGGGTGTCTCGAATGGGGGGGCACCTGGGGGGCACGCGATTCTCTGGGGGGGGCACCCTCTATACTAACTGTATATTTTAGCCAGAGTTGGAAAGTTCATATGGGGGGGCACCTGGGGGGGCACAGATCCAATATGGGGGGGCACGTGCCCCCCCGTGCCCCCCCATAGGGACGCCACTGGTAAATATGAAGAGGAACCACTTAATAATGTTTACTTTACCTTAAATCTTGATAGAATAGCTAATTAAAATAGAAAAAAATTGGCCGAAATTGAAAAAGGGCAAAAAATATTAAAAAATAAAAGTATGAACAGAAAAATTCAGAAAAAGTAAATAGAATGCCTTAAAAATGATAGAAGAACCCCAAGAAATAACTTTCAAGCTGAATGCGCTCGCCAAAAAAAATTGCCATAGGATTATAATAGGGGGGCTTCTTGCCCGATGGGTGGGGTAAGAAGGCCATTTGCAATTTTTTTACAAAAATGGCTGCAACTCCTTTATTAAAATTGGTAGACATTTGTTTCACTAGTTAATATGTAAATGGCACTGCCATGAAATTCGCGCACCTTTCAAAGTTTTAGGACTTACAGTGTTACCATAACTTTTATTTTTATTTCATATTCCATGTATGAAGGCAGTTATGTAACTGTTACAAAAAATTAGGAAGACACATGTGTAGAAAGACAGATAAATGTAGAATAATAGAGAGATAAAATGTAGATAGATAGATAGATAGACAGATGGATAGATAGATAGATAGATAGATAGATAGATAGATAGATAGATAGATGGATAGATAGATAGAAATATTAAATAGATAAATAGGCCTAATATTGATAGACTGATCAATAATCATCTCAATGGTAAAAGGCAGACAATATTGAAGGCTGCCAAATTTAAGTCTGGGTTAGATTGTTGACATTAATTAGATAATAGCATAATAGTAATAATGAACTATTCCATAAAAATTATACATAGGTTACAGGGAATATTACTGGAGAAAATTGAATTTTTAAGACACTTTTCAAGATGAATTATGCTATTTTTTTAATATACGAAACTAAATCATAGATAAGAAGCTGGACCCACTTGACCTAATTTCCAAACTGTGGACTGTTGATGTTCAGACCATCGCTGCACAGATTTTTGAGTCCTCTGCTGTGCTCAATTTCGCTTCGCGAAACGGCCTGCCTGCGGCCGTTTCGCTGCGCGAATGTAAGTAGAGTCAAGTGATCCCTTCCTGACAGCATAAGCATTCAAATAATCGACCATAAAAAGTAGGTCAAATCACACCTCGTGTTAAGGGGGGCTGCATGCCCCGCGCTACTCTATTTGCAGCTTGATTGCTTCTATTCATTTTGGTCTTGGCCAGTATAGCATGAGTGCACCTGCCCCTCTTTTAATAAAATTTGAAGTTTCGGCTTTTCCAAAAAATTGTTTACCAAAAAGTGCTCAAACTCGACTCAAATAATTTCTAATGTGATCCAATGATTGGCAATGAACCTTAACAGTGAATATGTACTAAAAGAATTCCTCCGGCGTCCACTGAATATGATAGAGAAACAAATTTTATCAGATGTCTTGAGAAAATTGGCTTCTTAATCATGTTTACCGGACACCAGATAAATTCTTTCATTACATTTTTGCTGTTTAGGTTCATTGGATAGAATTAGAACTAGAACGGGCGCTCGGAGAGCACATAGCTTCGCTGTCCATTTAAAATTGAACTTTGAATACTGCAAGATGCCGCACATAAGGGGCCGACCAGTCAATAGTTGGAGGGGGGCTAAGGCTTTTACCCCCAGGACAAACTTTTTTTTTGTGCGCAAAGCGTCGACGAACAATTTCTTTTGCATGTGGACACTCAACAAACTTTGTTTTCATAAGTTTAACATTGCGGTACCCTAGCTACAGGTGGAAACCAACTTTTTTTTTTCATGTGCGGAACAATATTTTTTTTCAGTGTCAAGTTGGAAACAAACTTTTTTTCACCAAAAAGCCATAGCCCTCCAAAGATCATAAGTTGATCAACACTTCTACTTATATATATACGATACATGTATCTTGATGATATTACGCTGTCTAATAAAATCCTATAGGCTATATATATATATATATATGTATATACATATATGTTATTGCAGCATCATTCGTTGGATTATCTACAATTGCATGCTAATTTTGGCGAATCTGGTTGGATTTTCATCAAATAAACATTGAAATGTTGCTAATTTAGTGCTTTGGCACCATCTACGAATGTTTTATGCCGTTTTTGCAGAGAAAATGTAGAAATAATATGTACTCTCTTGGCTGCTAGTGCTACAGCAAAAAGTGATAACTAGTGCATGCTGCACTGTAGAGGCCTTTTTCAGATTTCTTTAATTGTGGGCCCAAAAAAGCTCCAATAGTCACCAAAATTTAATCAGGTCTTGTGTAGTACAAATGAACACATCATGCCAAAGGAAATCTAAATGCATTCAGTAGTTTTTGCATGAGGCAACTCACATACACACTAACGCACATGCTGAAGTGCCAGGGACCACAATAGCTTCTCAGCGAAGCTAATAATAAAGCTATCAAGCTACAAATGCACAGGGATGGTATGCTCATGAAAAATGGCCACAGCTGGAACAGTTTGAATGAGCATGCCAAGAAATAGAGACATATATTTCCAATTTTCTTTTTTTGTTACTTTCAGCTGCTCAACCTGTGTTTATTGGTAGCTGCTATTGTTGTGTTGGCTGAAAGATCTTTGAGGAATCCTTCTACTCGACCTCCTGTTGATTTCCTTGAACCAAGTCTGGAAATACTGGCCTATGTAAGTGTATTGCTTTTTGCAGATCTGTGGTAACGTCCTTCTAATGGCAATTTTTCCCTGTTCCACTCAATCTGGTTTTGCCTCGTCATTAATTCATGGCAGTGATGGAATACAGTAGCGGACCAAAGTTTAGACCGCATAAATACAGTTGCGGACAAAAGTATTCATACAGCTAAGTATTCTGCATATTATTGTTATTTACTCTTGATTCAGGGACATGAGGAGAAAAATGTCACACAAAAAAGCAATCAGAACTGCTGAGCAGGTTATCCAAAGAAGCCACAGAAAGTTACAAATTATTTGAACAGAAATTCAAGCTTTCGATATGAACATCATACACAGCATGTTCGAGCTGTATGAATACTTTTGTTATGCTGAAATTTTACGTTTGTGTGCCCCCTGAGCTTGAAAACAGAGATATTCTTAAGTTTGCAGTGCTGGACAATGACAATTGATTAGGACAATGACTTAAAAGTGACATTTTTCTCCTCGTATTCCTGAATCAAGAGTAAATAACAGTAATACTTAGCAGAATACTCAGCTGTATGAATACTTTTGTCCGCAACTGTGAAATCCCATCCAGAGCTGAGGGACAGGGAATTTAAAATTCAATAAGAAAAATTGTAAAGGGACAGGGAATTCAAAAGTAAAATGGCCATTCGTAGCCTTGTTTATATATACCCTCCTCGTTTTAATACCACAAGTTTTTGTTTTTTTGCTCAATCAATCATGTAATTCATATTGATTTCAGCTCATAACCACTGCATTGGTTCTCTATGACCACAAAAAGGGCGAAATAACCGATTCAGTATTGGTGTCGTTCTGGCTGATACAAGTCATTCTGAAAATTGTGCCTTTTAGAACATACATTTTATTCTATAGAAGTACCATCCAGGTTAGTGAAATTTATTTCATCATTTATATTCTCTCATTTTTAGCCGCCTTCCAAACCGGAAGAATTTATTTGAGAGAATGGCAACAACATAAAATTGACCGAAATACCGATTATTTTTTACTTTGTCTTAAACATCTATATAGGCCTATATACAAATATTTATTGTTAATCTATAAAAAAGAAAAGATGTGAGTTCGGTCAAGAGTTTATCCTGTTTATCAAATGACTTTTTTCAGGGACTTCCACTCAGTGCCTTTGAAGGAACAGTGTTCTTTGTGCAATATGGCTTGCTCGTATTGCAGTTTTTCGTTTCTCTTTTCCTGGATTACTCCGCTGAATTGGCCCGCACAAGCAGGAGTGAGGGTTCCTATTTACTTCTGGGCCAGACTGATGCCCTGTACTCAAAATATGTAAGTGATTCATACGTGTATTATTATGGTTCTTCCAGCTTGAAAACTGTTTATAATCAATTTTAAAACACTCCAGCCAAACCTGAGATCAGGCGCCACTTTGGTTTAACATTAGGAGAACTGATGTCATAATCATATATGGGTGAAGTCATTTTAAACGAGGCCAGCCAGGATTTTGACCTTTAACAGGACATTAAAAATGTTTGGCTAGTAATAAGTTCTTTAAAATTCTCTGAGATGTAGAAAACAATTTTGTCTTCATAATAAATCCACTTTTACATGAAATTATGGCTTTATCATTGAGACCAGGGACTGAAAACTCTAAAAATGGTCCATTTTTGGGGGTGTCAAACGTCACATTTTCAAACAGTGTTACTTTGACAGCTGATGGTAAGCAACTGAAGTAAGTTATGCTCAGTTTTTTTAATTTTAATGACTACCTATATACCTGAACTTAAGTTTTTTAATTCCATTTGGGATGTGAAATGTTCTGGGAATATTTCTCGGGCCACCGAAACCTCCCGTCACGTACATCATAAATGTCAAACATGGTAAATCCAGAAAAAACATTTTCTAAAAATGGGTTTTTTTCCTATTTAAGTGGCGTTTGGTTGACTTATTTTCCACTGAATCAAGAAAGTATATGATACACGATCACATACCAGTCAGCTTTAAAAGGAATATCCAGCTACAGTTAAATGGTCACAGTCCAAACATGATACCTGCAATCACTAAAAAAATTCTCACCTACAGGACGGCAAATTTTCAAACCAAAAATTTTGACACACCCAGTAATATTTTTTGAGTTTGTATGCTGCCAAAATAAGTATTCCACAAGATTTATCTAAAATGTTTAAAAGGATATCCTACAGAGCAGAAAAGGCCGTGATATGGAGGATGCAAATTTTGAATGTCAATAATTCTGGGATTCTCACCTACAGGACAGATATGATGTAACGTCACTGATAGAGGTGTTCTCATGTGCAGAGAAGCATCACATCAGTCAAAATTTTTCATTTTGCTGTGAATAATAAGTTTTGTTTCTGAAATTGGCCTTGCATGAAGATACAGGACTGTCACACAACAAAATGTGTCATATGTCAAAAGTTTCAAATTGGTACATCATAATGGACAGTACATCATTATTGACCAAGAAGTAATTATTGGTCAATTATGATGTACAGATGAATTTTCGTCCTTTCTGATATGAAAAGATTACCAAAGTAGAGAAAAGTTGTGTTAATTAAATTCCCAGACTTCTGTTGTCCTTGTCATGAGATTTCACACATGCATTTCATTCTTATCTAACAATAACATGGATTCTTTGATGTACATCATATTTGACGCTCGTAATGTCAAGTATGATGTACAGCATAAATCTTAGATATATGACAGTAATCTCTTCATTAAATTAAGAATTATAATATATTTTGGCTAGCTTCATTTACTAATGCAGTTTATCTCAACAATACAATGTGTTTGATTTCGTTCAGCCGAGATTAATAGGCGTACATCATAATTGACGCTTCATGTAAAATTCTTCTGATTATTTGTATTTTTACTGTTGTTATGAATGAGGATTTTAACAAATCTAATTTACCTTACTTATTCTTTCATATATTTTATGGAATTTCAGAGAATTTAAGTTCTAGCTTGAGTCGGTTATTCATATTCAATGTTTGGTGCATGTGTGTAGCTTCTGGCAACTTATTTTCCAGCTTCTCTTGGTGAAATTTCTCTTTTGTGTTATATTAGGGGGAATTAACATTTGACACTTGTTTGTTTTTATTGAAATGTTTATAATTGCATTTACTGGTAAAGTTTATTAATACACAATTTGACATAATTTTTTTAACTTGGTCAATTATGATGTACGTTTGACAGAATTCTCACCTACAGGACTATGTCAAATATGATGTAACGCTAAAAATATGCCTATATCTTTTACACAACAGGTTAGATGGCTTGGATTTTACCATTCTCTCATACATTCTGTGTGTTTTGACATTTTAATCCAAAAATTTACTGAGTATTCCTATGTGCTTTATTTTGACACAACATCGAAGAAGCAAAATTGACGAACATATATTTTTGTTGCGTCAATGTGTGTATTTCAAAGCAAAATGGTAATTTGTCAGCTAAAATTGTTTTAAATGATCATCTATACCTGGAACAATGATTATATGATTAATGTTTGCTATTATCAACAATAGGGATTAAATAAAGTGGAGTCAACCAAAATTCCTCACCTACGTGACGACATAGACTCTCCTCAGTAAAATTCCATTTGGGGCAGTGTCAGTGTTACTTAAGGTCATAAAAAGTATATTTCATAAAAATTAAGACTATGGAGCACAGGCTGGATAAGGAAAACATCCTAAAACATGCATTTTAAAATTTACCCTTATGTGACACTTTTGGCCTCATTTAAAATGACTTCACCCATATAGTATTTCCAAACTTAAGTCCTGGTGGAGTTTTGCATGTACATATTATATAATATAATATTTATATGTATCAACGAAAACAATCTGAACATAGAGGCCCTTGGGAGGCCTGCGTTCAGTAACGTACCTTACCTTAGGGGGCGACCATTAAATAATCGAGGGGGGGAGGCTTGGAGTTTCCCTCGGCGGGCAGTTATTTATTTCACGGTAACGGCAACCCTGTAAATTTTTACTTATCAAATTATTCCTTTCTAAATCAAGCATCACTCTGTTAAGAAATACCCCCGCAAGAAATTATTTATTTCAAGACTGCCCAAAAATAATTGATTTATTTCACCAAAACTGAGCAAATTATTTATTTAAAAAGAACTCCAAGCCCCCCTTGAGACTAAATGGGGGCCCCCTTACCTTTATGATATAAATTACATGATGAACAGTTTGTTGCCAATAATTAAACAGAGCATGTTCTAGGGATTTTTGACTGGGAGACCAAGGGAACAAAATTAAGCCACTATCCATACTGGGTGAAAGCACAGTAAAGGCCTCAATTGCGTTTTGATCAGATAAAAGTAAATCTAGGGTCCTAGAAACCAATTTCTGGCATAAAGAAGAAACAGTGCAGTATTTAAGCTTGATCAACAAGTAAATCTGAGAAATTTTGGTATTTTTCATGAGCATACAACTAAAACCATGCCCTGGGCAGACCTTTAAAGTGGGTATAATCTGTTAATTTTAGCATGTAACCAGTGGCCCTTTTTCTGAAGCACTGTCTATTGCAGCAATGCTGTAGCCTAATATTTAGTTCACATTCTGCCGGTGAAATTATCTGTTTACTGTACCTCCCTGCCTCCTGTAGGGACCATTGGCTGACTTTTCAATGTGATGATTATGGCAGCCATGACGTCCAAAGGAAAGGTCTGCTTGTAACCATATTTTTGCAAATTTACAGTCAGGGGTTCAAAAGGCTGGCTGGAGGGTATTTTTATGCAATAATTAGCTGAATTTGGTGCTTTTGCCTACATATGATATTGGTTTAATGAATTTCAGGAAAAAAATTCCAATGGCCACTGATGATTGTAAGATACAAGAAGTTTTAATGGCTAAAATCGATGTCCGTCCATTACGTCCACAACCAATTTTTTGGTGGTTTAAATGAATTAAAGACCAGGTAACACGTCAACTGACATGGAAATGCATGTCTATCTCTCTCTACCTATGTATGCAACTGAAAAATTTAAAAACACAATGAATTTAACTAATACACCGGACACCAGGCTAAAAAGTGTAAATGTCCGTCCATTACGTCCACAAAAGTGGTCAGATTAGTCTGAGGACTGATGTTTGGAGGTCTGGTATGTCACAAATAAAGCAGGGATACCATGTTTAGTGACAAATTTCGATTATTTTAGTGAATGCTGACAAGGCTCAAAAGTTCAATTTGTCACAGTACATGCAAACTATCCATATCACATCAGCGAAAACGGTCGAAAAGCCAATGGTCCATTTCAGCAGAAAAACCTAGATTTTCATGGAAGTTTCATAATGTAGTTCATAGCAGCCCAGCAAATACCTGTCTTGATTTATCAGACAAACATAATTCTGTATTCTATACATTAGTAGCTTCAAATTGATGTACTACACTTGCACTTCTGATGAAAATAATTCTTAGGTCATAGGGGCCAAATATTGAGGCGCTTACTGTGCTTTCACCCTACTGTGATTTGCAAAATTTATGCAGTGGATCGATTGTTCATCCGTAAGATATATTTTTTATAGGCTTCTGAAGAGAAGTTTGGCTATTGAGATGATTGCTTATTTACTTTTCAGTTATACCAATTTGAGCCTAAATGAGTGTGAAAATTTTCTAATTTATGAAATTTAAAAAACAAAAAGATGAAATGTTTATATGCAGAAAAATATCATGAAGAAGCAAAGAAAACTTAAGCTAAGTGCAGCCAAGAACTTCAAATCAAGAAAAACCAAATTTGCAACAAGAACAAACTCTCGGAGAGTGCATACATAGGTCTGCAGAAGGATACTGACGCGAAAAGTTGACACTGTACAGTGTACAGCGTGATAGAGGTCTATATTTATGAAATTACCAACTGCTCAATGGGGAAGTAATGGATATCTATCAAAATTGAATAGAGCTTTCAGTGAGGCACGAGAAAGCATAAGTATGCTTTGGCCAAAAAGTGGTAGGGCAAATGCCCCGCCAGTCACCTACAATGATGCCACTGCTTCTTTGGGACCATTCAGAATTTCTGAATTTATGACTGGGGAGGGTGGGAGTTTTGGCCGAGGAGGTACTAACTTTTCACACGTGTTTCAAGGGGGGGGGGGGTATTAATTTTTGACAACACTTCCAAACAAAAAAAAAATGTTAAAAAACATGCATAGCCTCATTTTATTTGGACTTTTTTACGTGCAAAAGTCTGCGAAATGATGCAAATCTGTACATGTGGCAGTGTATAACAGTATATATGTGTGTATTGCTTTGTATGTCGAGGGGGGTACTAAAAATACGCGTGAAGCTTAAGGGTGGGGTACTGAAAATCTGCATGAAACTCAAGGGGGGGGGGTATCAATTTTTGACGGGAAGTTCCAGCAAAACTCCCACCCTCCCAGTCATAAATTCTGAACGGTCCCTAATATATTTTTTCAATAGTCTGAAATAGATTGTAAGACATTGGTTGATGTTCTTGTGTCTCTCCCATACTATGGAACCAATATGTCATTAATTGTCTCGTGTTTAAAATTCAAAATTAGACTGCAAGGTGCTTTGCCTTGGCGTCAATTTTTCATGTAAAATAGTACATTATTCAAAGTAGTATACATTTGCCAATAACACAAGAGCTAAGTCCCGATAAATCAGTCAGTAGAGTACTCGCCTTACAAGCGGGGGACCCAGGTTCAATCCCCAGGCTGGCCATCATATGTCATTCCACGACATTGTTGTTCGCATCAGACGTAAATTGGAGGCGCCGACTAGGCCCAATTAACTGGAAACAAGTCTGACTTAGCTTGGCTAACCATGTTAATTAAATAAAAGTATATCTTTAGGCCATTTAAGGTACAGCATTTTACACATGTATACATGGTCTTGCTGCATGGAACAATTAACAGACACTCACCAGGACTGGGCCACTAACATGCCGAGGGTTAGCTGCCGAGCATGGCCCTACGTTTATGGGGGCTTGCGATTTATACCCCACCTGGCGTTATTTTGCACCTGCTGTCAGGGGGCCATGTGCACGAAACAGTGATCTCTACGTCTGGATTGGCTCAATGCCAAAGCGAGGCAGGATGACGTGGGTCCACCATGTTACTGGGAACGCATGACCCAGCAATGTAAACAAGCATGGATCAGCCTGATTGGAAACACCAAATAACGTACAGTTATGGCTCATATTGGCATGAACTGCCATTTATACCTGATTCTGGCCTCCAAGGATCGTGGAAACACTGTTCACATGTAAGTAAACAGCACTTATCGCCGTTTTTGGCTTTAATTGCTGCCGCGCTGCTGTACTGTCAAGAGCATTTAACTGCAAATTTAGCCCTATTTTAGCACTGTCTGAGCCACTCTGAGTTCTGCATTATGACACGGCTGGGTTGTGAGTGGTATTTAGAATTGAATCATGTCAATTGATTATGCTTCTTGATTGGTATTGAAGTGTCACATCATGTGGACTCCAGAGGTGTCATTCTCAAGTGCAATTGAGGTTTTAGTCATGTGAAGGCCTATTAGGCCTACAGCCACATGTCAAGAGTAGGAAAATTTTGTCATTAAGAATATTGTACGTATATATATAGGCCTCATGACAGGATACACCCCCCAAACCCTCTCATAAACTCGGCACCCTCAACTTAACCTCTTTTACCCTCAACTTACCCATTTTCACTTCCGCCACCCTCAACTACCCTCAGCTTCCCTCAACTCAACTCAACTAAACTCAAGTAACCTCAACTAAACTCAACTTACCTCAACTAAACTCCACTGCCCTCAACTAAACTCGCCTCCCCTCAACTAAACTTGGCTGCCCTCAACTAAACTCACCTCCCCTCAAGTAAACTCGGCTCCCTCAAGTAAACTCGGCTCCCCTCAAATAAACTCACCTCCCCTCAAGTAAACTCACCTCCCCTCAAGTAAACTCACCTCCCCTCAAGTAAACTCACCTCCCCTCAAGTAAACTCGGCTGCCCTCAACTAAACTCGGCTCCCCTCAAGTAAACTCACCTCCCCTCAAGTAAACTCGGCTCCTCTCAAGTAAACTCAGCTGCCCTCAACTAAACTCACCTCCCCTCAAGTAAACTCGCTCCCCTCAAGTAAGCTTGGCTGCCCTCAAGTGAACTCGCCTCCCCTCAGCTAAATTCGCCTCCCCTCCACTAAACTCACATCCCCTCGCCTCCCCTCAAACGAACTCGCCTCCCCTCAACCAAATTCGCCATCCCTCAACTACCCTCAGTTACCCCATGATAAAACAGTAGTAACCCCAGGGGGTTGAGGGTGTATCCTGCCATGAGGCCTATATATGTCATACTATTTATTAAAAGTTTATTTATTTATTAATCAGGGCCTGACTGGGGCGAAAATTTGGGGGGGGGGAGGGGGAGTTAGGGGCTGACCTCCCCCCCCCCTCTTTGTCTGAATTTCATGATGGATATCCGCTTGTTATGTTTGCGTTAGGTGGGCAGATGTAGTGATGAGATGGGCGATTAAAAGTTTTTTTTGCATTTAAACCATTTAATAAAGTCATATTTTGATTAAAATTGGTTCTTTATGGAAGTAAAAATAACCATACAAAAATATTCTTTTCGTTCCAGATTCCTTGATTATGAGAGACTGGCTAAGTACAACGTCAGGGTTGATAAATTTAGGCGGTGAGTCAATTTCTGCATTCCTTGGACCTTGTAGTTGTCAAGTGTGGCAGATTTATTATGCCACATAATGCCAGACTTTTTAAAGAATGTGGCCATGGAGTCCATGTGCATAACTCAGGCTTAACCAAAATACAGTGGGGTGCGAAAGTTTGGGCACCCTTTGAGTGGGGTCACATTTTTTCTAATTTCAGACAAACCATTTGCAGAATCTTTCCAACGTGAATTGTGTGAGTTAAGGACACCCATGCACTCAGTTTTAGCTCGAAAGAACAATGGAAATATAAAAATATAAAAAAACATGGGTCTTTTTGTCGTATTTTACATGTGCAAAAGTTTGGGCACCCCTACAGATTCTGATCTTGATTTTTCTATAACTCAACACTAAAGCAATATAAAAGCTCTAAAACGCATTGGATAATAATGTAAGTATCCCAGGACTTTATTTCTTTGCATTTTTTATTGTGCTCCCCAACAGAGACACTCTTAACTTTCCATCTTTGTGGTACCTATGGCATCAATTGCACATGTCCAGTTATACTGAGAGTTTTGAAAATTTCTTGGCCAGGAGACCTGGTTAGCCTCTCCTTTACCTAAAACTAACATTTTATCTAAAATAACCAAAAATAGTTAAGATTTCCATTATTTATTTAGGTTAATATCCAGCAAAAATAAAAATATTAGTGTGCTGTTCAACTTTGTGTTGCCAGCCAGGGACTATTTTTGCTGAAACAATTTCAATATAGGGTTAATTTTGTTTCTATTTAGTCAATTTTGCTATTTTGTAACAATAAATCTTATATGTCAACCTCATTGACCTCCACAGGTGTGACACTGAACGAGTTCGACAGGTGCATCGTTCCACCGTCAGCATGCAGATGTGAAAAGCCAAGCTATACAAGGTATAAAAATTACATAGCTTAATCTGACGGTCTGAGTCATGCCAAAGGACCCATCTATCTATTTGGAAGCGTTCTGGATCAGTCATTGTGGTGTTTGAGACAAGGGAGTAAAAAAATGCATTGGAATGGAATTACTCCCGATACACCAGATTGTGATAAACAAGTTTGACTCTCCAAGGGCAAGAATAGGCAGGCCGAAAATTATGGATGACAGCTGTATTAATTCTGAAATTGTCATTTCTACACAACACAACTCAAAAACAGCAGGTTTCAGAAATATTTTAACAAGAAAAGTCAAGTTACTCTGACATAGATGCCCAGAAAGTTTAACTTTTGGGGCATTTTAGGTATTTTAGTTGGATATAGGTCTGAGCTGCCCCGAAATGTCATCAAAGAATAATCTGTCATGTTTAGGTAATGAAAAATAAACATGATAAATCAACTTTTTCAGCTCCTGGACTCAAAATAATAGAAATTTTATTAAATAATCTGACGTACCTTGGGTACCTCCAGTCTGCCAAGTTTGGAGTCATTCTGATGGGGATTAAAACTAAAAATTCACACAAAATGAAGTACTGGGGTGTTTACATTATTATCCAAAACATTTTAGAGCTTTTATATTGCTTAAATGTAGAGTTATACAAAAAGCAAGATCAGAATCTGCAGGGGTGCTCAAACTTTTGCACATGTAAAATCTAACAAAAATACCTATATTGTTTTGCATTTTTATATTTCCATTATTCTTTCTGGGTAAAATTGAGTGCATGGGTATCCTCCACTCACGCAATTCACGTTGGAAAGAGTCTGCAAATGGATTGTCTCAAATTTGAAAAAATGTGACCCCACTCGAAGGGTGCCCAAACTTTCGCACCCCACTGTAATGATTGTAAAGTCTTGGAGCCCTGTTATCCTAGTGCCTCACACACATTATTTAAGCACCAGTGACCACTGAGTAGTTTGCATAATTTCTAACAATTTTGTATGTTGACACCATTCAACTTGGAACATTTCTCGAAATTGTTCTTTCAGCTTTCATGACCACATCCTGCAAAGTCAGGCCCGCCCGAGATGGTTTGAAGGATGACAGCTGAGCTGACATGAAGGCATCGATATATATTTCGCACTATGACTATGGACAGTCAGTTTCCACTTCTAACCTGCATTGCCTTTGTTGACACCTCAAGTTGACCAAGCAACTACTTCCAAGGGATCAAAACGATCAAGAAAACCACCAGTGAAGCTGAGAAAATCTTAAAATACAATGAGCGTCTGATCAGAATTTATGACTAGTTTTATCAGAAGTTGCCGAAAAAAATGCATGTCCTCCTTAGATTTCATCCAGATTTTTAGAACTCCCCTAGTCCCCTTAATGCTGATTCTTGGTACCCCCCCCCCCCACCCCTACAAACAAACTTACAAAGTAACCCACCAATATTGTATAACTGATGTCTTTGACGATTGCATGCACAGATTTGTGGACTTTCGTGTACATTGGCATGGATGAACTGTGAATGCACATATTAAAAAAAATATATTTCTTTTGTCAAATTGAATACCCCCCCCCTTGAAATATGTTACAAAAAACTGCTTCATCCCCTCAGAACATATGCAAAATTTTAAAATACCCTTGGGCAAAACTCTTGACAGGTCATAAATTCTGAATGGTACTATGTTTATTGTGAATTTGCATCAGACAAATTTCATTATTTTTCACTCTGAAATGTGACAGCCTTCTTAATAAGAAATGTTGTTTGAAGACAAGTACAGATGAAATTTGCATAACAAAATTGTTAATTTATCAGGCCTATTAGCCTAATACACTGTTTTAAAAATCTTCTGAGGTTGAAAACAAATTCTGGTTCTTGTGACATCTATAGCCTTGTACTTTCAGTTTTTGTGAATTGTGATAGTCTATTTTTTCTCAACATTAAGCGCGGACATATTTAAATTTTAGCTTCTCAGGTCAATTTACGCAACACATTTTCTCCCTACTGAAAAACATATTTGAGCTTACTCACAATTTTTATCAAATTGACATTATAAAAAATTTAGATTACGGAGAAAACGTGCATTGAGAAGATCCGAGAAGCTTAAGATGATTATGTCTGGCCTCAGAGCCCCAAAAAGGCACTTTATGAGCAAATTTTATATCCGTTTTTCAGTTCTTCTCTGCAAATGAAAAAAAAGGAGTTCAAATATTTCATTAATTACATGCACGAAAAATGTGTTTAGATCAATCGAATTAGACCACAAAAAGGCACAACTAGGTCATATGATGCTATGATGGTCCAAATGTGAAAAAGGTGTGGCAAAATGATCCAAAAATAAACAAACTTCATATTTTCAAAAGATTGTTATATAGCCTTTGTTTAAATGATTTGTTTATTTGAGAATGTTTTGTAAAATACATGTTCATTTCTGGATAATAAATATTCTTTAGTTCTTTAAAGCATTCATGTTGTGTTTCATATTTTGCATTAGCATAAATACATGTCTGCCTGTTGTCTTCTGTTTGGGAAGTGATTTGAAATCTCCCAACTGCACAAGGGCTGTAAAGGAAATTTTCACTTTTGAATCAACGGGCAATTAGGAGCTCCCTGCAATTAAAGTGATCTGGACAGCGGTTACGTTTTAGGCCCCTGGTTTAAGCAATTTCGAAGCTTGATGGTTACAAGCAGTCATATCTTGTGTTGAATACGTCGGGAATAATTCATGATGACTCAAGGATGTGTTCCAGCCTCCAGGCAACCAAATTTGGTTGTAAATGTAGTATGCTTGTGTTGGTCTGTAGTTGGAAAGTTGATTTCTTATCATTCCTGATGACCATGACCCTTTTATGACATTCTGACATTTTTATGTTGTCTATACCAAATTGACAATTTTGTCAGAATTGACCATGGAAGTGTCGGAAAGGCACTGGTCAGGAGCTGGAAGGATTTCACGACGAAGGCATCTGCCTGTCGGTCATGGCGGGTTTACAACTGGCCATAATGTGTGAACCATGCTAAAATGAGTCCATATTTTACCGCTTGCATCATTGCATGTGCAAAAGGTAGCAACAACAAGCTGCCACTGGGAGTAAACTCTGCCAGACCTGTGGTGGAACAACTGCCCTGATACTTGAAACTGTCACATTTAAACCTTCATTAATTATCACTCTGCATTTTTTATTTGAGTGGGCTGAAAGGGTGTTCACTTATTTTGAAAAAGGTGTCAGTTCAGAGTCCGTAGTACATGGACATACTTCATCAAATTCATGTGGATGTACGTGTATGTCTAGGCAGTGGCATAACTAGGTCTCGAGCTGGGGGGGGGGGGGGCGCAATTCTCTGTTGGGCACCCATGCACTATACTAGTTGTATATTTTTTAGCCAGAGTTGGAAAGTTCATATGGGGGGGGGACACCTGGGGGGCACAGGTCAAATATGGGGGACACGTGTCCCCCCCATAGGCACGCCACTGTGCCTTGGCTTATTTAATCACTTTTTTATAATTAAAAATGCTGATTAAAACAAGATTTCTTTTTTTTAAAATCTGGGGTAATGGACCGTTCCAAAATTTTGACTGTGTAGGGTGGAAGTTTTGTTTAATTTTTTAACAAACACCAGTCCAGAGTCACCTGTACCTCAGAAAAGCCTGGAAAATTTTAATAAGACATATATATATAATGCACCAATCTTGGGCAAATTCTAGGGAGGGGGGCAGCTGCATGTCCTCCCCCCACCCCTCCTGCAGGCTACAGTACTGTACACTGATCAAGTAGGCCTAGATGTGAAAAAGTCAATATTATGCAAGTAGTAGGCTAAAAGGTGACCATTTAATAGGGAAGTGGAGGTCTTTGGGTTTTCTTCAGCAGGAAATAATTTATTTCACAGTAATGGAGACCGTAATTATTTTGGGTGCTTGACATCCCAAAATATTCCTTTTTAAATCAAGCAACTAGTGGCGTCCCTATGAGGGGGCACGGGGGGGGGTACGTAACCCCCATATTGGACCTGTGCCCCCAGGTGCCCCCCATATGAACTTTCCAACTCTGGCTTAAATATACAGTTAGCATAATGGGTGCCCCACAGAGAATTGCGTGCCCCCCAGGTGCCCTGCTCGAGACCCCTCAGTTACGCCACTGCAAGCAACACAAAAGCTGCCCCCCAACTTGCCCCCTGCCCTATAGGTACACAGGAACACATAGTCAGATTGAAAAAAAAAAAAGATTGTGGGTATACTGGACATATTAGGCAATTGCATATATCTGGCTTATTAAATAGACTACCCCAGCCAAGGAGCTAGGGTTCTGAGGGCCCTTGTTAATTGTAATTAGGGAAACAGCACTTGAGGGGTCTTTGTGTACAGCTGTGGATTGCACTTTAATAATGCAGTGAAGTGTCAAGTTCATTTTGGCTGTCTTGATTGCCATTTGAAGATTGCCTGAGGTTTCAAGAGCTTTCAACTGGTCAGCAGCTGTCACTGATAGACAGCAAGTCGCCCTATCTCCTTTATTGACAGTGCCAAAAACGGCCAGCGGGGGCTATAACAGCGGCGGATTCGGTCTGAATTAGGAGTTTTTGACATAGTTGGAAGTAAGATGCTTGTTTGCTTCTTTCATTGAAGTATCGTGGATTTGGGGGAAGATACAAGCCTTCAAAAGTCAAGAGAGCAGGATTTGTCAACCCACGTGCCTTTGTTGACGTTGCATGATTCCCAGTAACATGGTGGCACCAGTGCAGCTCGTGACGTTACGTGGCAGCCAATGGGATCAGCCCAATCCATACATAGAGATCACTGCATAGAGATCACTGGCACGAAATGTCAACATTGAGCCACTCGATGCTCACTGTGTTGTGTGTTTGATAAGCTCACTGCAGACTGGTTCTTCTCAAGCTCAGGGAAACTGCATCAATTTAACAATGGTGAGTAGTGTTTCTGCGCCTGCATACAGCATAGCTGAGGATTTTACCATCAGGGACGGACGCAGGGGGGGGGGGGATGGGGGGGATACATCCCCCCCCACCAGACCAAAATTTGTATATTTTTACATGTTAATTTTATCCGTGCGCAGTCGCGTTATGTCGCGAATTATGTGTTCCACGACGCGATAGCCCGATAGACCCCCCCACCGGAATTTTCTGGATCCCCCCCTGTTTACCATAGCAGGACCCGGGACCCCACTGAAGTCTGAAGACAATTTAATGGTAATCTGGGACTGACATGCATTACAATACATGTACCCTGGTACCCTGGTCCCAGGTATACCTACTAGATGATCGTGTAGGCCTATACACAAAACATGCTACACATGTGTTCAGAGGTGAGTATAGACCATAGATGTAGCTGGGCCACTAGCTGCTAAACTAATTAAGTACGCCTATACTATAGGCTTACAGAGGCCTACACCATACATTAGCATCACAGCTAGGGGCAGGGCACAGGGGCAGATACATGCAGGAAATCTCGAATGTGTTGGTTGCCAAATATTTATATAGGCTCTCACGATTAACCGATTAATCGCTGCTGATTAGATTTTGGTTAAAAATCGATTCGATCTTGCAAAATCGAATAATCTGTTACTTGTATCTTTGTACGTGGAAGACACTGTTTATGACACGAGTGGATTCACCAATAGACATGGTACAATATGTACCATTGGTACATATATACTAGCGAGTCCACCAGTGGTTTATGACCCCTCCAAATCCCAGGTGCAAAGAGTGAATTGTAACGTACATACTGAATTTGTCAATTGGATTGGTTTTACTTGAATGAAGGTAATTGCAGAGTGTGAAGTCTTCATTGCAATTAGCATTTCATTGTCAAATTAAAGGATAATTCTCCACAAGGTTGTCCTGTGTGAAAATCACCATGCAGAACTGGTACCCTAATGTTCAAATTGCAGGAAATGGCGATTAATCGGTTACGATTCGATTTTAGGCTACAGATTAACATTTAAGTAGTAAAGTAAAGTAAAATACTGAACGCAGGCTTCTGCAGAAGCCTCTATGTTCAGATCTATGTAAAAGTTTGTGCTGCGGTAATAACTAGGTATTGTTCTTGAATAGTTGAGTATCTGGACTAGGTAATATACTTGAAAAAATTTGTCAAGAAAATATTGGATGGATACTTGTACATGGCCAGGCGGTGCATTGCAAATCTAATTCAGGTGGTGGTAAGCACCAATAGTCTGAATATTAAACATTAAACAAAAGAGGAAAATTTCTGGACCACTGCTTATCGCCCATGTGAAGTCTGGTTGGGATATCGTTGTTTCTCGCGTATATATGCATACACCATGATAGGAGGGTAAACCCCTGCCTACACAGTGGCCACCATTCCTTGCCACAACTACCTCAAACTCACTCCAATTAAGTTCTAGGGCTGGAATTTGAACCCAAGTCCCCTCAGGCAGTGGATTCACAACTGCAGGACCTGTTGCACACCTCCAAAGTATTCTAGGAAGCCGCAACAAATTTTTGTATAACCAATCTGAACGAGCGCCTGAGAAGCTCCTGCTGTGCAACTCTTTTTTTAATGCATCATTTTAACAGATGAAGGAATAAACACTATTATGTTCTAAAACTTGAAGTTCTGCATTTACTAATTTTGCAACCATTGGGTTCTTGTTTCCATTATTGCCAATTCCTGAGTGTGGGAGTTCTGTGATGTTTTAGATTTTTATTGCTAAAAATGCTCTTCTATCGGATATTTATAATCTTGGATTATGAATTCTTTGATCTCTACATATTTTAGTCTTTAACATGTTTAAGGAGAACTCATCTGCCCAGTCGGTAACTTCAAAGGATGATGTCGTATGCTGTGCATTGCCTCATGCATAAGAACAAAGCATTTCAGCAGTAACACACAGATGTGACATTTTAAAAATATTTCACTCTGTTTTCTGAATATTGTGAGTTCTAATGAAATATATATGAATATGTGATGAAAGTCCATTTGAGGAGTACACTTTGTCTTAGCTGAACATGAAGATCGCTTATCGAGTAATGATTCATTTCTTTTTTGAAGTTTCCATTGCACAATATTAATATTAATTTAATATTCAGTTAGGATTTTATTTGGGCATAACATTTTCTGGAAATGAGGGCACGAGTTTGGACATGACGGACGAGGGTCAGGCTTGGTGCGGCGCCATGCTCAGCTGCTCAGATGGCCTGGCTGGGCCACTGATTGTTATTTATGAAGATCGACCTCAAATTTAAGATCATATTGAAGCTACCTACACGGTGAAGTTATGCTTCTGGATCATGTATTTCTATGTTCTGGATGATTATTGTTGCATTATCTTATCTAGATTACAGTAATGTAACATGCTTATTTGCATCTTTAAGAGCGCTATAAATATGCATTGATCTTTTTCAGAAACCATGTCCAGAGCAGAAAGCAAACTTTGTCTCCAGAATTCTCTTCCTGTGGATAACGAGGTCAGTATATAGGTCTGACATTTCTTCTTTCTTGCTTTCCTCTTCCTAAATGCACCCTTTTGAGTCCTAGAAAATACTGTCCCTGTTCTACATTCTCTCATTCAATATTTGAACAATTTGAATAAGTCAATATGCTATGAATAGTGTAATATATTAAATATATATATAATATTTTATTTTTTATTTCCCTCTATTGTATTTGTTTCCACTGACATCCATACAGATGAAGATTAGATAGGTCATAGGATGACTGGTTAATTTGATTACGGATTTTGTATTTTCGAAGTTTTCGAGAGTATATTAATATATATGTTTTTGGGTTTATCTATGCAAAAGTTGTAGTGTCAGTGTCACTTATCCCCCCCAGTGCCCCAACACTATAGTTAATTAACATAAAGCATATGTTGGCCCAGAGGTCAGACCAAGAAAATAAAATATAATAGGTAGGCCTACATCATTAAATTTTAAGCACATTTCTCTGCAGGTTTGGGATTTTGTCCACTAAACCAGCTTGGACTAACGAAACATAAATTGCCATGTGATAATATCCAATATACATGTCCAGGTCTATTTATAAATATGATGCATATCCTTGTATTTATAATTATAATATGCCACATCATAGGACATAAACTGCTTGTACATTTAGCCTCTTTTCTGTGTTTTCCCACATCTATAGATCAGCTGCTAATGGTTATGTTTCAGTTAGGAAGATCTTAGCAATTTAGTTTCTACTGATATTGCTTTCATTTTTAACCGGCCAAAGGCAGGTTATTAGAGGAGGGCTTAAACGGATTTTTGGTGAAATGGGACTCTTGTCCACTTGTCCATGTGTAAATGTGTCCTGTCCATGTCCATGTCCATGTCCACTTTTTCACTTGCCTTACCCCTCTGAACACAGTGCTGCAACCCAGTGAGCAATGGGGGCCAATGTCAAATATGGACCTGCCCATTATGAATGGGGATTCAGGTAGCTGTAAGGGGTTACCATGGTTACAGGTGCAATGAACAGCTGCAGCCAGCAGTGGGCCTGTGAGCCTCATTGGAGAAGATACCCCTGTGTCAGGATTGCTTATAATTCCAAAGCACTGTGAGAGTCAAACCATTTCAGTACTTGTGTTTTAAAATAATTGTTCATGCCTAGATGAGGCATGTTTGCTCAGTGGATCATTATGTTTGTATAACACTTGGCATTGTCTACTTCTTCACCAGCTTTCTGTACAGTGCTATGATGAAGTTATCATATATGTACCATTGCCAAATTATTCCTGCAAGCAATGTCTATCAACAGCCATCCACTAAACTCCACCAAGTGACCAGAGCCTTCCTCAGTGCATTTCTCATTCTGACAGTAGTAAAAAGAGTGAAAGGAAGGTTGAGAAATTGCAAGAGAGAGCCTTAAGATGTATTTATAAAGATTATGATAATGATTATGACACTCTGTTATTAAGATCTAACAGAAAGAAATTATATGAAATTAGAACAAAAAACCTCGCAATAAGTGTTTTCAAAATTGTAAATGGTGCTATGAAGCCTATTCCTAGGGATTTCTACAAATTTAAAACTAATATGTTTGGTCTGAGAAATGACTCCACTCTTGAAAGAACTGTTGTAAATACTGTCAGATATGGAATTAATAGCTTACGTTATCAGGGAACCAAGGTCTGGGACAAGCTCCCTAGAAATGTCAAAAATGCTGGTAGCATTGAGGAATTTAAACATATGGTACACAAGGTTAAGTTTTAATCATGTTAATATTTTTCTCTCTAGTCATGTTTGTTAGTCTCTCTCGCCTGTCGGTGAAAAGCGCTTGACGCTTATGTTTTATTGTTGATTTTAACCCATACCGACTTTAAATAAAGTTTTTTATTCTTTTATTCTTTATTCTTTATTCTTTTATTCTTGACATAATATTTTGACAAACTTTATCATTACAGCCTGTAAATTTGATATGCATAAAATGAGTGTTTGCTTCCCACAGATTTTGGCACTCTGTGACTGTGAGTCATAATAACTGATGAAGTGTCATCTCCCCAAATTTAACGTCCATGGGAAACATAGAGGCTGTTTGATTAGTCATGATGAAGAGAAGGCTATTTGAAGACAGCTAGACAGACAGACAGACAGTAAGAAGGCTATTTGAATTGTCATGTAACAGATCTTAGAGTAAAATTATCGTGACAAATCATCTATATGATGATTCAGGAAGTGCCATTTTCACAGTGCAACAGCCCACTCTGTTTGGATATCAGTTTTACAGATTCTGATTGTAAACTAAAGTGGTGTTTTAATTGTAGTCTGCAGAAAAGGTTGCAAAAAGACGCTTGACACCACAAATAAACGGGCCTGTAAAAATTCTTGTGGTCCTGTAAACCAGTTTTTACCGGCCCGCATGCCTTGTGAAAGGTCAGAGCGAGTTTTAAAGGCTGCACTTTGTGGACTCCCTTAAAATTTTTTGGAAAAATCCAAGATGGCTGCCAAAATGGCCACCATATTTTGAATTGCCCACTGTGACTTTAGTATTTCACTTAGATTTATGCAACTTGGTATACGGATTCACTTAGGGGACCCCCTCAGAAATGTTTGGAAAAATCCAAGATGGCTGCCAAAATGGCCACCATATTTTGAATTGTCCACTGTGACTTTAGTATTACACTTAGATTTATGCAATTTGGTATAGGGGTTCACTTAGGGGTTCCCCTAAGAATTTTTTTTTGAAAAATCCAAAATGGCTGCCAAAATGGCCACCATATTTTGAATTGCCCATGGCGACTTTATTATTTGGTTTGGGGATTTGCTCATAAATTATGAGAAAATTTCCAATATGACTTACAGTTCCGAAATATGGAATAGGCATTTGCTAAGAGGTTCCCCACAAAGTTTTTATGGCCTGCAGCAAACACTATCAGTCTGGCAATCACTGCGCAATGCAAAAACAGTCCATATGATAATATGTAAATCACCCTCTTCATGATTTCAATCCCGAATATACAATCGCCAAAGGCCGGTTTTGAATCCATGGATTCTTGTTGAAAAGTACATGAGCCATTGAGCCTGGCTAATGGACATGAACTTATGAGAATTATAGTGAGACCTTGATGTCTTGTTTATTTTCATGCATTTTATAGTTAATTTTAAAATTTGATTTAATAGTGTCCCGTTTTTCTGTCTGTTCCTAAATACAACACAATGGCGAATGAACATTGTAAAATGCTTGAATGTCATTATTGTCTCTTGAGCAGGTCACCTAATTTGTTAATCTGATGGCTGTAATTTGAACCTTGAAATTAGGCCTACATTGTTTGACTTCGCAATGCAAGAATTTCCTATTGTATGTCCATTTGATGTAAATAATAGCATTGAATGATATAAACTATAAAAGCTTAATCCTGACCTTTGAACTGTATACAGTGATAGGATTGAGATTGATAGGATGGATGTTGATGAATATAAAAAAGTTGAATGCATTGCTGCAAATCCTCAGAAGATACTTATAAATACATCATAATATTATGTTCTTACTCACAACTGTTTCTCTATGAATGGCTTATCAAAAGCTAGGTGGTTGCATTTCATCATTTAGATTAATGAAACAACCAACTTAAAACATGACATTTTGAAATATGCTCTTTAAGGTCCATAGAAAATGCCTTGAAAAAAATTATCATAAATTTAAAAAAAAACAGATTAATTCAGGTTCTGTGTGACAGACAAGACACTGGAGTCTGACATGTTTATTTTGGCACTCAATAAAATGTCTTAAATTAAATCATAAATAGTTGGAAAAATTGTCCAGTGTCCAATGGATGTGACTTGTTTGTTGTTATAGTAATCAGGTAATGATGTATTTTTGTAGATTGATAATAGAGGGCTACAGGCGCCCGCTTGTGTTTGACGATTGCTATGACTTGATGCCAGACGACAAATGCCAAACAATCGTGCCAACATTTGAAAAACAATGGCAGAAAGAGATCAAGAAGAGACAATGGAGGTTTGTGGTTTTCTTTTTTAAAGTTGTTGATGATTTTCAATGTGTGTGGTATTGAGTGATCGAGAAGAGTGCCATGGATTGGGCTGACATTTAATCTTTGTTTTGTTAAGTAGTGAAAAGTACTTGTCTTATAGATGTCCTCCCTCTTTACTGTAACATATCGTTTCAAAAAGGAATAAAATGTCTTGAGTCTAGGGATTTCTTGGAATAGATGCTGGTCATTATTGATGCAGAAGTAGCCATCTGCTCACTGATAGTATGAATGCAATTAAGACTTGACGAATGAGAACGTGATTTTGACAAGTAGTATGAAGTGCAGATAAGCTTGGTAAGTGCTGATAAGAGATATAACACCTGCTTATCACCTGCTTAGCTCCTGCTTATCTAATGCTATCTCCTTATCGCTTCTAGGATGGTGAAAAAAAAGAAGTCCAAAGAAGGAAAGGATGAGGATGCCCATGATGACGCCTTGCACGATGAACACCCCAAGAAGAAAAGTTCAAATTCACCGACAAAAGACGAATACAAAGCAGTGGAGACAAAAGACCAAGAAGATGAAGTTGAATTTAAAGGTCAAAAGACAAAGGAAGACAAGAAAAAAAAGCCCAAAGTGCCCTCAATTGCTGTTGCTCTCATGAAAGCTTACGGACCCTACTATCTTCTGGCGGGCTTCTACAAGTTGATATATGATATCATAAGCTTTATCAATCCACAAATATTAAGGTGTGTTCCTTGAAAGAAACGGCAGCAGCTATTATTCAGGTAGAATCAGTAGATCCACAATCTGTATCAAAGAATGATGGGAGCATGGGCTGTTTTATTAGTAGATTTTCTTTTACCAGAACATTGAAAATTTTGATTTAAAAGAGCTGAAGGTACATTAGACAGTTGTTAGTCATGGCTATTTTGTTTTTAATCATTAAATGACCAAATGACTGTTTTTACCCCAATGGCTGCTGTATATATATCTGTACATTTTACGTTGTCCTCATCTCAGTCTGTTCTGTTCTTTTTCAGTCTCTTGATTACGTACATTGAATCTCCAGAGGACACTCAGCAATGGCACGGCTATGCCTTTGTGGTTGCTATGTTTGCCACTTACACAATTAGAACCGTCATCTTACAACAGTATTGGCATGGCTGCTTCAAAGTGGGGCTCAGGATGAGAACAGCTATGGTTAGCGCAGTTTACAAAAAGGTAGCTATTGGCTGGGAGTGCTTTGATTTCAATGCATAGTCAAAAGATATGTACTGTATAGAAGGAAAAATTTTCAATTGTATAAAATCTTTTTATGAAAATTATGTTGCTTATATTAAAATTAATAATTACTACACCCAACCTTTTGAAATTCAAAGTGGTGTTAAACAAGGTGATCCTTTATCCCCTACATTATTTTGTATATTCATAGATCAGCTCATTAAAGAGGTGAAAAACTTAAATATTGGTATAGATCTTGATGGGTTCAAAATTTCAGTTCTAGCATTTGCAGATGATATAGTCTTATTGGCTGACAATGAAAAAGATTTGGATTCAATTTTGAGACATGTCGAACAATGGTGTAATAACTATAGAATGAAAGTAAACACAGATAAAACAAAAATTGTCCACTTTCGACCTAAAAGATCTGCTAAAACTAAATACAATTTTCAATTCAATAATTCAACACTAGAAATTGTCGATAAATATAAATACCTAGGTGTAGTTCTTAATGAATTCATCAATCTGACATTGCTTTCAGAAACTCTAGCAGGTGGAGCTGGTAGAGCACTCAGTGGAGTGATATCTAAATTTAAACAAATTAAGAACATGAGGTTCAATACCTTTGAAAAACTGTATTTTGCAAATGTTGTTCCGATACTAGATTATGCATCTGGGGTATGGGGATATAATAGTCATATAGAAGGAGATAAAATTCAAAATAGGGCAATTAGATACTTTCTTGGGGTTCACAATAAGGCAGCTCTTTTAGGCTTAGAGGGAGATATAGGTTGGAGTAATTGTAAGATTAGACAAAATGTTAACATGATTAAACTTTGGAATAGGCTTGTACTTATGGAAAATGATAGACTCACAAAAAAGGTATTTGAATGGGATCTCAAAATATGTAAAGGCTGGTCTAAAGAAATTTTAGAAATATTTCAAGACTGTGATTCTGTTGAAATATTTTATGAAAAGACTGTTTGTAATGCAAAAGCAATTGAAAAGAAGCTTAACGAGGATCGTAATAGTGTTTGGTGTGATTTGCTGTTGTTAAAACCAAAATTAAGAACATACAGAACATTTAAGAGTAAATGTTAAGACTGAAAGTTATGTGTTTATCGAAAATAGAAAAAGGAGATCATTAATGGCCCAAATACGCCTTGGTATACTACCTCTAAATATAGAAACGGGCAGATTTAGAAACCAGCCAGTAGAAGAAAGATTATGTCAAATGTGTGAAGATAGCTCCATAGAGGATGAAAAACACTTTATATTGAATTGTTCAGCATATAATGATATTAGAACACAATTATACAACAGTATAACCTGTAATAATTTTACTGAATTGGAACCAGCACAGAAATTTGTATATATGTTTAAAAATGAGCCGAATCAATTATGTAAATACATTGAAAAATCATGGGAAATAAGATGTTTGAAGTTATACAATATATAAGCTGTCATTTGTTTGTTTGAAATTGTAAGTTGTCACTTACGTTAATTTGTTTAAAGTTGTAAATTTTGACTCTTTGTGAATTGTTGGCACTGTACGCCTGGATTTTTATTTTGTAACTGTCATGAAGTGGTAGATAAGCCCTATTAGGGCTGGGTATTTTTACTATAATGAATTTTTTATGAAATGTAAATGTACTGTACCTGCCACTATAAACAATAAAAAAAGTTCAAAGTTCAAGTATACTTCCCATAATAATAATAATTTAATGTAAGGCACACGCTACTTAATAAACAGGACTTATATTAAAATAGTTCATGCCGCTGTAAAATTGTTGTGATGTATTTTTAATTTCAGTCTCTAAATTTGAGCAACGATGCTCGGAAAGCTTCAACAGCTGGAGAAATTGTGAACCTGATGTCGGTGGATTCACAGAAGTTCCAGGACGGCCCTGCCTACCTGCATATGCTGTGGTCAGCCCCTCTGATCATCATGGGCTGCATGTACTTCTTGTGGCAGCAGCTGGGACCCTCGACGTTAGCTGGTCTTGCTATTATGATTCTCCTCGTCCCGGTAAATGGTGTGATAGCTCAGAAATTACGGAAATTGCAAATTGCTCAAATGATCAAGAAGGATTCCCGCATCAAGATCATGAATGAAGTGCTCAATGGCATCAAGGTATAAGTGATTCAATTTTGATTTATTAGATATATTTATAAAGTCCGTAAATAGGTGTAAAAATTGAAAACCAGTGTATTATGTTGACAAAGGACATATCTGCAGTTTAGAAGTGTCACACTAGCGAACAAGAGATAAGTTCTACTATTTTTCAATCCTTTGAGTTAATTTTAAAATCAATCATCGGGACTTACTTTCATTCCCAGTCGCTGATTAGCCTACCACAGTACTTAGGGCCCCCCCCCCCTGGGCCCCCCTTCTGGCCCCCTCTAATTTTTAGGGCCCCCCCCCCCGGTTGAGCGGCCTGGCCCCCCTTCGTCCCGCCTAAAATAAATCCTTGTGAACGTGCATTTACAGGTCCTGAAGCTGTACGCCTGGGAAATGGCCTTCAAAGGCAAAGTGACAAACATCAGAGAGGGCGAGATAGACGTGATGAGGTCCATGCAGTTCCTGAATGCCGGCAGTGCCCTCTCCTGGGGCCTCGCTCCCTACCTGGTAAGTATTTTCGTTGTTTCATTGATAATTAGTGCTGTTGTTGTGAAACAAAGCAACCAGAAGAGTTCAAAATGATGTTCAAATATATACATGTACTTTCACGGGAAGTGACCATATGACAGTGACCTTTTCAAATCAAAAAAAATTTGAAGTGTGCTCGTGTTGACTGAAGAGATTAATTTAATTATTCAGGTTGCCTTAGCCACTTTTGCTGTGTACGTGCTGTCTTCTCCTGAAAATGTCCTGGACGCCAACAAGGCCTTTGTCTCGTTGTCTTTGTTCAACCTCATGACCTACCCCCTGTCCATCCTGCCCGCCACCATCGCTTTTGCCGTCCAGGTATGTCAAGCCAAGCTTTGTTTCTTCAGAAAAGCTTAAAGCACCATATGAAACGGGAGTATCTTTGGTGCAGCAAAAGTTGACTGTGCAGTGTGTGCATGGTCTCTATCTTCACAATTCATTCTGTATAATGTACTCTCATTGGTCATCATAAATGTAAAGTTGAATATTTATTCCCTCCTATTTATAGATGAATAGGTTTGTGTTATGCTTGGCAAGTGCTAGAAGTTAGGGCAGATTTCCAGATATGAATTGTTTTTGGTTGAAATTGTTTGCAATAATGCTTGTTTTAATCTTTTTGAGTTCTTATTTCTTATATTGGGAGCCAAGGCTTGATGTCCATCTCATTTCACTTCTGGACTTAGGTGCAAGACGACTTTTGTGTTAAATGCATTCATTAAATATTTCATTAGGCATTGAAATAATTTGTGTGTGCAGGCTGCTGTGTCTGTTGGAAGAATTGGGCGCTTCCTCAGGAATGATGAACTGGACCCGGACAATGTGCAGACTGGCGCTGGAGGTGAATAAATTGGGTATTTCAAGTAAACATGGCTTCATTACTATGAAGGGGGGAGGGTTGGTCTAGTGGTAGCATGCTGGACTGCCAATCGCTGGGTCCAGGGTTCGAATCCAGCTCTTGCCGGGTCACCTGGATCTATGTTGGACGGCTGTTTCAATCGTCCTTCGCCTCATTGCCTTGTCCTCCTCCTGTCCTAATTAGCCTACCAAGTGCATAAATACAGGACGTAAAGCCCCAATCATCCATCCATCTTCATTACTATGATCTTCGAATATATATTACTGATAGAATAAAGATTCAATGTTTAGTTCTCAGTATGGGAACAATTTATTTATAGAACTTCATTTCAGATGAATGTCATTCAGATGAGACTTCAGAGTAGCTGGTCCTTTGTATCAGGCCAGGCAGGTAAAAGATCCCTCACATGAGGTAAATCTTTACTCCTTTCCCTCTCATCTCATCACATAATCAGCTTCACTATGTATTTGTTTTTCAGAAGAGGCCATTAGCGTTGATAATGGGAGCTTCGCCTGGGGTTTGGAGGAATCAGTTGTTCTTGATCAGTAAGTTGCTTATTTATTTTCTTTGGTTTTTTCACTGTCGTGAAAGTTTTGATTAAAAAACATTGGTGGACTAATTGTTATGGTTTTTAACCGGCCTAAGGCCGGTTAATAGAGGAGGCTTAAACAGATTTTTGGTGAAATGGGACTCTTGTCCACTTGTCCACTTGTCCATGTGTCAACTTGTCCACTTTTCTTGCCCCTCTGAACACAGTGCTGCAACCCGGTCATCAATTGGGGCCAATGACAAATATGGACCTGCCCATTATGAATGGGGGATTCAGTTAGCTGTAAGGGGTTACCATGGTTACAGGTGAAATGAACTGCTGCAGCCAGCAGTGGCCTGTGAGCCTCATTGGAGAAGGTGCCCCTGTGTCAGGATTGCTTATAATTCCAAAGCACTGTGAGAGTCAAACCATTTCAGTACTTGTGTTTTAAAATAATTGTTCATGCCTAGATGAGGCATGGTTGCTCAGTGGATCATTATGTTTGTATAACACTTGGCATTGTCTACTTCTTCACCAGCTTTCTGCACAGTGCTATGATGTAGTTATGTACCATTGCCAAATTATTCCTGCAAGCAATGTCTATCAACACCCATCCACTAAACTCCCCCAAGATACCAGGGCCTTTCTCAGTGCATTTCTCATTCTGACAGTATACTTTGACAAACTTTATCATTACAGCCTGTAAATTTGATATGCATAAAATGAGTGTTGCTTCCCACAGATTTTGGCACTCTGTGACTGTGAGTCATAATAACTGATGAAGTGTCATCTTCCCAAATTTAACATCCATGGGAAACATAGAGGCTGTTTGATTTGTCATGATGAAGAGTAGGCTATTTGATATGTCATGTAACTGATCTTAGAGTAAAATTATTGTGACACATCATCAATATGATGATTCAGCCCACTCTGTTTGGATATCAGTTTTACAGACTGTAAACTAAAGTGGTGTTTTAATTGTAGTCTGCAGAAAAGGTTGCAAAAAGACGCTTGACATCACAAATAAACGCGCCTGTAAAAATTCTGGCGGTCCTGTAAACCAGTTTTTACCGGCCCACATGCCTTGTGAAAGGTCAGAGCGAGTTTTAAAGGTTGTTAGTATTTCACTTGGATAAATTTATGAAATTTGGTATAGGGACTCCCTTTGGGTCTCTGTCAAATTTTTTTGGAAAAACCCAAGATGGCTGCAAAAATGGCCGCCATATTTTGAATTGCCCACTGTGACCTTAGTATTTCACTTAGATTTATGAAATTTGGTACAGGGATTCACTTAGGGGTTCCCCTCAAAAAATTCCAAGGTGGCTTCCAAAATGGCCACCAATGTCCTGAATTGCCCACTGTGACTTTCGCATTTCACTTAAATTTATGCAATTTGGTATACGGATTCACTTAGGGGTTCCCCTCAGAAATTTTTGGAAAAATTCAAGATGGCTGCCAAAATGGCCACCATATTTTGAATTGCCCACTGCGACTTTATTATTTGGTTTGGGGATTCGCTTAGGGGTTCCCTCATAAATTATGAGAAAATTTCCAAGATGGCTGCCAAAATGGACGCCATATTTTGAAGTGCCCACTGCCCACTGTGACTTAAGTAGTTCACTTACAGTTCTGAAATATGGTATAGGCATTTGCTAAGAGGCTCCCCACAAAGTTTTTATGGCTTGCAGCAAACACTATCAGTCTGGCAATCACTGCTCAATAAAGAACAATCCATGTTATAATATATAAATCACCCTCTTCGTGATTTCAATCCCGAATATATAATCGCCAAAGGCCGGTTTTGAATCCATGGATTCTTGTTTTTAGAATCAATATGCAGGTGGACGCTGGCAAGCTAGTTGCTGTGGTTGGGCAGGTTGGATCTGGGAAGTCTTCTTTGGTGTCGGCCATGTTGGGAGAGATGGAAGTCAGGGACGGAACAGTCAAAGTTAAAGTAAATCTTATTTTCAGTCTTGTACATTTCTGTTCAATTTGTGATCTGCATTGCTAATGCATGACAGATTCTAATTTCATGTGAGTCCTTTGATGATGGAATCCTAATTCTCCTTCACAGGGCAGTGTGGCTTATGTTCCCCAGCAGGCCTGGATCATGAATGCTTCGGTCAAGGGCAACATTTTGTTTGGCAAGAACCTCGGTGACTCCAAATACCAGCAGGTCATTGATGGGTGCGCCTTGAAGCCTGATCTTGATATTCTGACGGCTGGAGACGACACAGAAGTTGGTGAAAAGGTACGATTCGGAATATATATTCAAAGCAATACTGTATAGCTCGTGTACTGCCGTATGGATATGAAATTTTGACTTCTGGCGAAAGTAGATGGATTTGTTTTTGTTTTTTATTGAGGTGTCAATTGAGATTTTTAAAGTTTATTGTCCACTGATGTTTTAGCTCTTCATTTGTCTTTCAGGGCATCAACCTCTCAGGTGGACAGAAACAGCGAATTTCCTTGGCGAGAGCCGTTTACCAAAATTCTGACATTTATCTGCTTGACGACCCGTTGTCTGCTGTTGACTCCCACGTGGGCAAACACATCTTCGAGAATGTTATTGGGCCGAAAGGACTTCTGAAAAATAAAGTGAGTACAGATTGTGTGTCTGTTTTGTTTCTTTGGAATAAAATTGGATGGTCCTTGAGGACTCCTCAGGATGGTGCTAAGATTACATATAGTATTGTGTGTTCAGCTAAATGCCCTGCACCTTAGACGGTTCAGCCAAACGTAATTACCAGTGGCCAAGGGCCAAGGTGTTGAGGTAGCTTCACACAGCCTGGTGTCAGAGCTGGGGTTGTAGGATGTGCTATTTATAGACGCAGCATAGCAGACTTGCTCACCAAGCCCCTGGTGAGAGAACTCTACATGATAATAGAGAACCACGAGAGACTTTAATATCATTTTTGTTTTTGTTGAACGTTTGCAGACTCGTGTGCTGGTCACGAACAGCCTGTGGGTGTTGCCGCATTGCAATGAGATCTTCGTCTTGAAGGAGGGGATAGTTTCCGAAAGTGGCAGTTACGATGAACTTGTGTCGCATAACGGTCCTTTTGCGGAATTTCTGCAGAATTACTTGAAGGAGACTGGTGATGAGGATGCGGACTCTGATGGTGAGAAATTCATTTGGTATTATAATAAAACCCCATGACAGTGTAGTTCACAGCTATGAACATCATTCGTGTCAGGTCTGCTTCTGAACTAAAACTCGTCCTTCGGACTCGTGTTAATTCAGAGCAGACCTGACACCCGAAGGACGAGTGTTAGTTCAGAAGCAGACCTGACACGAATGATGTTCATAGCTGTGAACTACACTGTTATGGGGTTTTATTTATATCCCGCAATGACTTTATCGGTGGTTTTTACTAAATTTTAGTCTGATAACTTCCAATTCTCCCAAATTAGGAGCAACAGTTTGTTGTGAAGTCACCATCTGCCCATTGTGACGTCATGAAATGGGAAGATGGTGACGTCATGACATAAACAATCGCTGCCCATTGTTTGCATAACAACGTCACTGACTCAGATAATTTATTTCATTGAGTTCGCTAGGATGAACTCAATGGTGTGAACTCAATGGTTTTTCCATGGTGTTCACTCGCAATTGCGGGATATTGGGGTCAATGTGATTGGCAGTTCTACTAATCCCCAAGGTATTAGGAGAATCAGTGGCGGATCTAGACACCATAGTCTAGGGGGGCCGTGCATGTTTCGGCATTCCCGGGGCCGTGTTATCGCAATTTTTCTTCAAAATGTTGCTATTAATCTTGGTGGTCTAGGGGGGACCCGGGCGCTCTAGACCACCGCCCTGTATCCACCACTAGGAATGTTACTCTTTCGCGTGCCTTTTAGGGATATCTCGATTAAGAGGTTGTTTGCGAAATTTTCACAAAACCTCTGAATTGACATTTTCAGTTGAAGAATTGAAGCAAGATCTCAAGAGGCAGATCTCTGCTCTGTCAGACACCAACTTGACTTCAGAAACGGATGAATTTTCTGGGCCTGCTAGTCCGAGCAAAGCTAGGAAAAGGAAAGGTTCCTCTACCTCATCAATGTTTGGGTGAGTTTCGATTTTCTTTACGAATTATAGACATAATTACAGATAAAACTTTATTGTTTTGTTGAGGTCATTCAATTAACTGTAGTTTTTCATTATCCCCACGCAGCTATGCTGTGGGGGATTTAGTTTTGATATCCATGTATGGCATCCATCAAATATACACATGAAAATTGGTGAGCATACACCAAGATGGTATAAAGTTGTCAAATTTGACTTTAATTGAATTAATAATGCCTAAATTAAGACTCCAGAGAAGAATGTTTCACCGCCCTCATTGAACTTTGTGTCTGGCAGCCATTGCTCTCATCAGCTCGCCAGAGGTCCTTCCTGTATGCATGCAGCAGTCCAGACTGGCATGCCACCTGGAATCCACATTTCTTGTGCGTGGGGATTTTTTATACTCTGTATGCTTGTTCCTTTGTTGACGTTAATTCACTGTATGTGGTAAACATTTTTATTTTGGTTGTCCTCAGCTTCTATCTGTGTTTGGCCAAAAAACATTGATGTTCGTGCAACATCTGTACACGACATCCATTCTGTCAAACTTATGGATAACAAGAAACATGTCATACTTCAAAGTCCAATGGTCTGTGATGGACCATACCACACAAGGACCTGGTTGCGTTATTCATCTGCACACATTTGTTTGTTGCAGTTCAAAAACATCTTTGAAGAGTGACACGAAAGGCAGCAAGGAGCAACTTCCACCAAAGGGGAAAAATGGGTTGAATGCTGGTCGACTGACCCAGGATGAAACTGCAGAGACTGGCAATGTGAGTCGCGCTTCTCTTCTGGCTGAATTGCAGAATCTGTAGATTGTGATGGAAAATTGTCCACTTGTTGCAGTAGGATACTTCTCGACTTTTACCCCGTCTTGAGGAGTTGAGTATTCAGAAAACAAAAGCATATTCTGTGAGGTCCTTAATAGCAGATCAACAATAATTCACATTTCACGCTTTGGCTATTGTCTTGCAGACCTAAATATATTTATAGACTGTAATAGACACAACCTCAATATTAAAAAGACAACTTACATTTTTTTTAAATGCCAGTTATAATACGTTGTCGGTAATGTTGATGCAGATGGCTGATAGATTTTTTTATATCTTTGTTTTTAGATCAAGTTTTCTGTGTTTGGCACATACCTGAAAGCCACTGGGCTGCTGCCAGCGGTCTTTGCTGCCTTCTGCTACCTCACTTATTTGGGCGTTCAGGTTTACACCAACATCTGGTTGAGCGAGTGGTCCAATGACAAACCCATCAACGGGAGTCAGGACCTCAATCTCAGGGACTTGCGACTCAGTGTCTACGGAGGACTGGGAGGCATTCAAGGTAGCTGTCAGTCTTCAATATTAGTAAATAGAGCCTATAATATTTCCAAAGTTTTTCATTGTTTTCATCCATGTGATGGTGTTTGTGAAGTTAGAACACCAACTGGTAAGTTACAAAACAATGATAAAAATTATAGGCCTACTACTTGAAGCATCATGAGACATACAATGTAGAATGGAGCGATAAAATAAGTATTTAAAAATCTTAATTGACATATAAAAATGTCAACAGATGGATGAATATTGTTATTCACCACTAATATCTTATTCTTCCAGCCTTGCTTGTCCTGGGCCAGTCCTTCGCCATCGCCTTCAGCTGCATCAATGCTTCCAGAGTGCTCCACTCCAGTTTGCTTTCAAATATTCTCCGAGCTCCAATGTCTTTCTTCGACACAACCCCAATGGGCCGCATTGTGAATAGATTCTCCAAAGATGTGGACGTTGTGGACATCAACATTCCGATGACTCTCAGGATCTGGCTGGGGACCATGGCGGGAGTATTGACCACCATTGTTGTAATCGCCTACAGCACCCCCTACTTTCTCATTGTGATAGTTCCTCTGGGAATTTTTTACTTCTTTGTACAGGTGATTATTAAGAAGTTCTCACACCATGAAATGCTTGGTTGTTTCTTTTGTCTCTTGGCTATGGGCAATGTTTTTTTCTTCTTAAATTATGACAGGTTTGTGTGCATATCTCACAGCTTTACTGTATTTACAATTTTCAGAGATTTTATATTGTGACGTCACGACAGTTGAAGAGAATAGAGTCCATCAGGAGGTCTCCCATCTACGTTCATTTCAGTGAAACAATCAGTGGTGCCTCTTCTCTACGCGCTTACAAGAAGGTGGACGACTTTACTGAATACATTGAACAACTGATTGATGAAAACAACATGGCCTACTATCCCAGTCTTGTTGCAAACAGGTCAGTGTGGTATTTAATTCTTTTTGTGCGCTTGTCTGTTTTCTAAAAAAGAGAAAGCAGCTATGTGTATTGCCAGCATTTGGTTGTCATCTGGTTTAGACTTCTGTCGTTGTCCTTTGTTCCTTCTGTATTTTCACTTCACATTAAAGGTATTCCATGTAAATGAGTTGTTCTGGCATCAAAATATTGAGCATACACTTTCTAAACTTAACTGTACTATTCCGTTGATTTCTAACTTCAAACTTTCAGATGGCTTGGAATCTGGCTTGAGACGATTGGCAACTTCTTAGTGCTTTTTGCGGGGTTGTTCGCTGTCATCCAGCGGGGTTCTATAACAGGAGGGCTGGCTGGCCTGTCTGTGTCTTACGCCCTGCAAGTGACTGGTGCCTTGAACATGTGGGTCAGGATGACATGTGACCTTGAGACTTACATTGTGTCAGTTGAGCGCATCCAGGAGTACAAGGATTGTCCCCAAGAGGTGAGAAACGTTTGCCATTCCCGAATGAAACATTTGTGGCATTTTATGCAAGAGTTATGGGTAATTAACAGGTTGCACCTGGAGTCCAAAATCATTATAGGTATGCTCAAGCCTTGGCACAGGATTTAGATTGCGAAAACAAATTTGGTGAAATTGTACAGATTACCTACTGTACTTTTTTGTTCCAGGCACCGGCTGAAATCGAAGGAAACAAACCGGCCGCTGAATGGCCAGAAAATGGAGTTGTGGCCCTTCAGGACTACAGCACTCGCTATCGGTCTGGTCTAGACCTGGTCCTCAAGAAGGTCAACTGCTCATTCAGTGCTGGAGAAAAGGTTTGTTGTGTTTGTTTGAGCGAGTCGCGTGAGAATTAAGTTGCTCCTCGAGAACTTAGGTTTAGAATGCTGCAGTTGGGATGTGCCCAGCCTTGGTATGGATCTCACTCAACTCCGCTGTCCATTAAAAGCAAGTTCATTTTAAAGTAGTGCAATATAAACCAGGAAGTTTACTTATCAAGGAGACCATGTTCTCATAAAGTGGGGTTTTTCAAAACACAGGGACCAAATATTGATAAAATTGTGGTCGTTATTGGATCTTTTTTTACTAAGTAAATTCCTAATATTCCTCAAGGAAATATTGTTAGCTGAAGAGCACATTACACAACTGTGCAGGTAGATTAACTTCTTTTAAACCTTGTGAAATTTGAATAAATGAATTAAATTCTACAATTTCAGGTTGGCATTGTTGGCCGAACTGGAGCGGGAAAGTCTTCCCTCACTTTGGCCCTGTTCCGCATCATAGAAGCCACAAATGGCCGCATCCTCATAGACGACAAAAACATCAGCAATATGGGATTGACCGACCTGAGATCTCAACTCACCATTATTCCTCAGGTTAATTTAATTAGAAGCTGTTCAATTCCATTCTTTCCCGTACATATATGAAGGAGAGCTGGTTGGTTATGAAGGCATGGGTGTTTGTGCCTTGTATTTCATAGTATTTCATGCACTGAGATGACTAATAAGTGCGAGGCATATATACCAGGTGCAATTAGGTGTATTCAATTGATGCTCTTTTATCTTGATATGAATATATGAATAAACAATAATTAAATTGATGTGAATAATGATTTAATTGTTTCAGGATCCTGTGCTCTTTTCTGGAGACCTCCGAATGAATCTGGACCCTTTTGAGAACTATGCCGATGAGGAAGTGTGGAAGGCCCTGGAACACGCTCATCTCAAGAATTTTGTGACTACTCTGAATGAAGGGCTGCAGTACAAGATCAGTGAGGGAGGAGAAAATCTGAGGTCAGTTACTCATTGGTCTATAGTGCCTTTGCACTTACATCACTTTTGCAGTGAGTTTTTCAGTGTGTAGGAACTTAAAAGTACAGCAGTTGATAACTGGTAATCACCAAGTTCTTTGCACACTAGTCACTAAGTCATAGTCCAGAGTCACCAAGTTAGTGAGAATGTCTAGAATTTGGCATTACAACACAAGAAAGTCTCAACTATTTTCTGTTAACTTGTAGTAAATGCTTGCTTGCGGAGTCAGATATTTTAGTCACAGCCTTCTTGTTGAAAAAGGGCATCCTTTTAAGACCATGGACATGTGTTCTTTTAATATCTACCCCTGATGGGATTCTCTAAATGAAGTATTCTGTTCAATTCCAGTGTGGGCCAGCGACAACTTGTCTGCTTGGCTCGTGCCTTGCTAAGAAAGACCAAGATCCTTGTTCTGGATGAAGCTACGGCTGCCGTGGACCTTGAGACGGATGATCTGATCCAGAACACGATTCGTACGGAATTCAAAGGGTGCTCTGTGATCACCATCGCCCATCGCCTCAACACTATATTGGATTATGACAGGTTTGTTCATATACTGATATATCACTTTGTAATCGTGTAATGATACTCTTATAAACAAGGTGCATGTGTGCATAAGAAAATCAAATGGGGTTCATCTTTGGCCCATTTCTCAATCCATCGATTTTGGCTCATGTAGTGGTAAAGGTACCAAAACAAAGGGAAACAGGACAATGTTCCATATATATATATAAAGATTAGGCTATCTAATCTTTTTCAAGGTCTATTTATTGTCTTAATTTAAATGACTATAACATAAGATTGTGATGTTATGCCAGAGTGCCCTTTTAAATTCATAATTCTATTGATGGAATTTTTGAAAATTGTTTAATCTCTCAAGTTTGATTTAATTCTTTCACTTTTGCTTGCAGGGTTCTTGTCTTGGATCAAGGAGAAGTCAAGGAATTCTCCCCACCTTCCGAGCTTCTGCAGAATAAAGACTCCATATTTTATGGCATGGCGAAAGATGCGGGTCTTGTCTAATTGACATAGTTATTTTGGAGATTTTTAAAAGGAAGTACTAATTGAATGATATAATTTATTTTATCGACTTTTAAAGGTCATTAAACTTCCAATTTTTTACTGGCTGTCAGAAAGATGATCTCAACATTCTATGCCCTTGGTTACCATGAAAGTGCCTTTTCAGGAGATGTTTTTGATATTGCTCTGTCTGGATATACATATGGTATATGGTATATAATATATATGGTTAATCGTCCATATAACTTAATAAACATGCATAAAATCAAGCCAAGATTGACTGGAGAATTTACTGGAGCTGTCGTAGCATTCCAGCCGCCAAACTACTAACTTTTTGAAAACTATTTAATAATTTTCACAAGAAGGGTAATATCCATAACAGTATTTAACATGTTGTTAATCATTTGTCCAGATTTTGTCCAATTTTCACCCCACATTTATTGAATATTTATTTAGATAATCATGCCATGTACGTTGTACAAAAAATTCCAAAAGATTTGATTATTATTTTAAAAAAATTAAAGTATGTGGTGAAAATAGAGTGAGTGCATTTACAATAGTCTGTTTTACTCAATAGCGGGCGTTAGTGGAACTCTCCTTTTTCCAGCTCTCCTGTGTTGACGAGCAGAATAAAACTATTTCCGGAAACATCAGCCTGGGAATTTACAATGGAGCCGGGGTTTCTAAGGTCCGTAACAAAGTCTAATCAGCCTGACAGTACTGGAATATGGTGGCAATCCATGCTAAACATTCCATTTAAGACTCGGCAATGCAAATCCGTAATGTTTTCAATGGATTAAAAGTGCCCTGGGGCCTGGAATGCCCGCTTCACTGACTCAGCAATGGTACAAAATGGCAACTTGTTCCCGGAAATAGTTTTATTCTGCTCATCAACACAGGAGAGCTGGAAAAAGGAGAGTTCCACTATCACGGCCTATTAGGATCATGGGAGCGTTCATGGACAATGATTGTGGACTTTCTCATGAGAATAACCAACTATTGGAAATCTAGAAGTCAGGATCTAGTTTCTATTATACGCATTGTATTTTTTTCTTGAGAATACAGCTGTTGAACGACAATCGATATTACACTGAATGTTATGAGGTATCATGTTTAGTTTCCAATCCCTTTGCTTCAGGTGAACTCTTTTTGAGTATTTCATCTTAAATTAAGTGGAAGATACAAAGTTATATAATCTCCTTACTGTACTTGCTTTTCACGTGCTTTTCACTTGAGTTCATTTGCCTTTTACCTACTTATGTTAATTGTTCAATTACATGTATTTTATTCTCAGTTTATATATTGTTTCAGTTTTCAATGTTAGTGGATTTATTTAATTAAATACTCAGTTGTTGATGCTATAAACTGCCGCTGTCTATGGATTGACCAATTAAACTCATCAAAATTACATTCTTGTTATTAGTATTACTCTTTTGTTGTGTTTGAATTGGTGGTGCCTATTAGCACATGCATGGGACCGAATAAAACGCTCCTAATTTTGTATGTGACATTATGTTTGCTAAGTTTGAGGCTGTAGATGAAATTACTTTCAATCAATTTATTGATTATTATTATTGAGTTTCAATTATGTGGCCTTGTGGTTAAGGCACTGACCTGCTGATGTGTGCTGCACAATTGAAGGTTAGGATTCTGCAAGCCAGCTAAGTTCTGCTGAGATTGATATTTGGAGGAATTGCACTGACCGGTCACTGGCGGTCAGAACACGTCATGTCTGTTCTCAGGACCAAAACAAAGAATGATTCCATCGGTAATATAACTGTCAAACATAAAATGTCTACATGGTTTGCTCTTTTGGAAGGATTTGGGAGTCCTTACAAGGACCTTTGGTTTTTTTGGTAGAGTGAATATTTCTTGATAGATTAATTCACAACGAGGCTTCTTTTCTTCTTTGCTGTCACTTTTTGACCTATTCACAAGTCGACTTCTTGGCTGTCATCTTGAACGACATCTTCGTATTCCAGACCAGCGACTTCCCACAATGCATCACACAACATCTGGATTTCTTGGCATCTTTGAGCTGCGTATTCAAAGTACATCTGGCGGACGCCTTCATAGGTGGTCAAATGCAAGGACCTCTTGCGGGCAAATGCCTTTCTGTTGTCTCTGCGAGATCTGTCATAGTGACATCTGGTGTTGGCAATCTTGTTGTTGAGGAGAGCCACCTGGTGGCTGGCTTTCTTGAAGCGAAGGTCAGCATGGCGGATTTGAGCAACAAGACAGGTGACAGGATCCATGTTGTTTTAAGTGAGAGAACAATTGAAACTGATTATAACAAAGTCAGGAGTGGTATGATGGGATGGTGGCTTCCCACTCTTTTATAATCAGGATTGAGAATTTTCATGTGTCAGTTCCAATTACATGTGTGTCTCATTGCTCAAAACGCATCCATTGATTGTAATTGAATGAAATACTCTAGCTTGAGTTGCCATTAAACAGCTCTGTTGAGATTGAGAGTAATTTCAGAGATGAATTCTGATTGCAATTGCTTATCATGCAGCACATCAGGTGCAGCCTTGACATGCATGGACTGATTGCAATTAGCTAACTATTCCTGTTTCATATTCAGTATGAGAGAGATTGACCAGCTCATAGATGATAACTTTTAATTCAAACTTCCTTAAACTTGTGTGCAGGCAATTGGCAACTGAGAGATACACCTTGAAGATGCGCGGTCTGCTTTTAAGATGGTGATTAAAACATTAGATCTATAATTTTGGCACTGAGAGTATACATGTGCTATCTTTCATTTGAATAAATGTGCTTTCCTTTATTAGATTAGACCCCTGTGAGACAGTAATTAAATTTCAGGTCACTCTAATTGCAATCTTATCTTGAACTCCAGATTCAGAATTACAGGAGGAAATCTTTCACAAAGACTAAATTGCAATTACTAAATGTGTCTTCACTCCAAAACTCACTCTTTCACAATTCAATTGTGTCAACCTTTTCATGTACTGAATTGCAATCAAGCAAAGAAATACTTTTTCAGGTGACATGTATATCAGATCTGTGACATGATACTGTAAAGAAGATATAACTTGCCACTTTTTGTGGGAGTAAATTCTTTTTATATAAAAGAGAAGGAAGCCACCATCCCATTACACCACTCCTGGCTTTGTTATAATCAGTTTCATTTGTTCTCTCACTTAAAACAACATGGATCCTGTCACCTGTCTTGTTGCTCAAATCCGCCATGCTGACCTTCGCTTCAAGAAAGCCAGCCGCCAGATGGCTCTCCTCAACAACAAGATTGCCAACACCAGGTGTCACTATGATAGATCTCGCAGAGACAACAGAAAGGCATTTGCTCGCAAGAGGTCCTTGCATTTGACCACCTATGAAGGCGTCCGCCAGATGTACTTTGAATACGCAGCTCAAAGATGCCAAGAAATCCAGATGTTGTGTGATGCATTGTGGGAAGTCGCTGGTCTGGAATACGAAGATGTCGTTCAAGATGACAGCCAAGAAGTCGATTTGTGAAGAGGCCGAGAAGAGACAGCAAAAAAGGCTAGAAGCCATGTTGTGAACTGATCTATCGAAAAGATATTCACACTTCCCAAAAAGAAAGTAACAAAGGTCCTTGTAAGGACTCCGATATCCTCCAAAAAGAGTGAAACATGTACACATCTTATGTTTGACAATATATTTCAAAATCAAAAAAAAAGCTTTTCATTTCAGGCCAATTGCTTTCAAGTATGCTTCAATACTTAGGCCTAATACCCAGACTTTGAGCGAGTTGACAAGAATTGTGTGGAACTGATAAACAATGTCTCTAAACTAGAATCGCAAGCGATGGACTAACTAAAAGAAATTGCAAATGATGATCAGAAATTTATCAAACTATATAGAAATGAGAATATCTCTATGTAAACCAGGTTCTGCAAAACAGTAGGCCTACAGGTTTCTGAACAGATCACTAGTCACTGTCACCATTATTACTTTAGAATCTTTCAATTCTGATGAGACTCACATGTTGAAAATCCAACAATTTAATACGGCCAACCAGGGGCGTCAGTTCCATTTCAATGGTGGGGCAAATCGGGCCAAAGTCTGCACAGAAGTATGTCTCTGGGAACGTTAAAAAATTTCCCAAAAAAACGAACACCATTTTTTTGGCCAAAAAGTGGTGGGGCAATGCCCCACCAGCCCAACCTACACTGACGCCACTGACGCCAACTTTTTAATTCCAGAAATCAGAATATAGACCTCTGTCCAGACTCCAGAGATTCAAACAACAATTAACAATTTTTCAAAATTAAAAAATGTTTTAATAAATTTCAAAATGTATATATATCAATGTACATTGAATTACAGTTGCGGACAAAAATATTCATACAGCTGAGTATTCTGCACATACCTGGTATTTACTCTTGATTCAGGGGTGCGAGGAGAAAAATTTCACTTTTAAGTCATTGCCCTAGTCAATTGTCATTGTCAAGCACTGCAAACTTAAGCACATATCTGTTTTCAAGCTCAGGGGGCATACAAACGTAAAATTTCAACATGACAAAAGTATTCATACAGCTCGAACACGCTGGGTATAAAGTGCATCAAAAGATTGAACTTCTATTCCAAAACATTCGTAACTTTCTGTGGCTTCTTTGGATAACCTCAATAGAAGTCCTGAGTGCTTTTTTGGGTGTTTTTATCTGTTTTGGTTGACCCATACCACCCCATAGCGCTGGTATCATTTTACCATTAAATGTATATGAAACTTCTGCAACGATGCTCGCTGAGCCAAGTTAAATGCTCACGCACAGTAAAACTTGGTTTCATGGCTTGCCTTAATCATTAGTGCAAACTCTCATTTGGACTAAAATTTACTTGTGGCATGCAGGTGATGATTTGCACATGATGCAAAAGACCTAGGATAAAAATTGTCTCAGACCCAATGCTATTTCAATGGGCAAAACTTTCAAGACTTCGCTAGACATTTGTTACCCATGTCTAAATCTTGTAAAACCAAATGCATCTTCTTGTAGTTTACATCAGGCACAACCTATTGCATAAAGAAAGCTATGATGGACCATTTGAAATAATGAGGTTATTCTTTACGGACTTAATGCCATCTTTTGAGAAATGTCATATACATTTAATGGTAAAATGATACCAGTGCTATAGGATGTTGTGGGTCAACCAACGTAGATAAAAACACCCAAAAAAGCATTCTGAACTTCTAATGAGGTTATCCAAAGAAGCCACAGAAAGTTACAAATGATTTGGAATAGCAATTCAAGCTTTTGATGCACTTTATACCCAGCGTGTTCGAGCTGTATGAATACTTTTGTCATGTTGAAATTTTTCGTTTGCATGCCCCCTGAGCTTGAAAACAGAGATATGCTTAAGTTTGCAGTGCTTGACAATGACAATTGATTAGGGCAATGACTTAAAAGTGAAATTTTTCTCCTCGCACCCCTGCATCAAGAGTAAATACCAGTTATGTGCAGAATACTCAACTGTATGAATATTTTCGTCCGCAACTGTATATACAAATGTCAGAATTACATCTTTGTATCAGAAATTTTGGGCCGCAAATTGCTGAGCCTCAAGAATACGGCTTCTTCTGCAACAAAAAGGATATTAAAAACAAGTCAATTAAAATCTCGCTTGTTATTCCATTCTGGAAGTCAATTTTAACCTGCTTCCCATAACATTGCTTGTCACATCAATTACTTCAATTTATAATTTTTATTGACTATGTACATTTCAAACCATTTTATTTTTCAACTGAAATTTACATTTACTAGGCTATTTAGTCTGGGGGCCAAAGACCAAAACTGATGGTTTCGTGTGCACCAAGAGAGGAATGGACAATCTATACATCGTTGGAATCGCCAGGTTCCGTAGATTATGGAATGGGGGGATGCAGTAAAATCGCTTGGTGCAGTTTTTTGTAAATCAGTCACCATGGCAACCAAGTCATAATTGCAAAATACCTTACTTTGCAAACTTTATCAAGATTTTCAATGACTTTGGTTTTAGTCAGGTGAAATTTAACTTCATTTTTGTATTTCCACTAAATGTGGCTTTATTTGAGTGTTTAAGGAACATCAAATCTTCACTGGCATAAACATGGCAAACACATTCTTGGTTTGCTCAACCTTTGAAGGTGGTTAAATGTACAATGATAGTCATGTGACTTGTGGTCACATGACATATGATAAGGTGATAATCATGAAAAAATCTGAAATTTAACCCATTTCATAAATTGCTTGCGACCTATTTCACAGTACTATTTTTGTCATAAGTTAGGATGTTTTGATGCTACAAATATGTTTGTGGTGTCATTAGAGAGAGAATTTAATCAGTTAGAATACTGTGCTTGTTTTGGTATCCATGGTAACCAGTCACTATAGAAACAATATTTGAATATTGTAACATTTGATTTGATCTAAGAAGGCTCTTTTTACAGTGACAAATACCAACAAACATTTACTTGGACTTACCCTGAGTGTACTGAATTTCCAAAAAAACAATTCTGCAAGGAAGAAAGTACATTTTTGGTTAATGCAGGCCAGTAACCAGGGGGTGTGGAGGGTGTGTACACATACCTCCTCCCCAAAGCCACAGCCCGACCTCACCCTTTAACCCATAATGATATTACATGGGATAGAATAAGTCCCGCTACTGTTATTCTGCCGTGAGGTGAGGATGGTTGCAGAGATCAGACTTGCTTCTGATACCCAACTGAGCAACCCCACACACTCAATGATCCTGTGAGCCACAGGCATAGCAAGAAACCGGTTAAGGGTGATTTTTGTTCCAGATGACATTGGTGAGGCCCACAGGGCCGAAGCCTAATCGGTGAGGGTTTGGGGGCCGCTTTAGGCCCCCAGAAGCAATGGATTTTGTTTTTGGATATTGATTCTGAGCAGTTTTAAGGTTATATTACTTTCATGGAAGGTCTGGTATATCGTGCTAAAATGCTTGGTTTTTTTGAGAATTTTCTGTGAATTATCATTATACAAACTGCGCCATGGTCAGGATATGACAAAAGTATCCAATAATGCTTTTATTTTTTTTATCCTTTGGTTTGGAGTAAGTGTCAAGTCATTCAGGATTGGAAACTCTAATTGTTGGGATTCTGCATAATTTGAAGACAGTACTGGTGATTCCTGAATTTCCTGTACTGATAACATCAGTCCCTTAGAAATACTAAATAGATGACATTGTGGAATACGCAAGGAAGACATTTTTTTGGAATCTAAATCCATTGATTTAAAAACTTCATCATAGACTTTTGGGTTTAAATTGACCAAAATTCTCCAGTTTTCAGACATGCTACCTAATTATGGGGTCTTTTGGTAAAGTGTAACAATAGAAAAATAGCCTTCAGAAGAAGAATTTACAGGCTCCGAAAGACCTAATTTTCCATTATATTTGCATAGAAACAGACTGATAGAAATCTCCATTGCTTTATAGTCTTAATTGACAAATTAGAGTTGCTACAGGGTTCACCTGGTAAAATACACAATTACACAAAAAAATAGCAACAGAGGAAATGATGTTATGTACAGGTTTGATCTAGAGGAGCGCTTTTGAGCAGTTTACTGGAAAAGGCGCTATATAAATTACTATTATTATTAAACTTCACCTACACATAGGTGAAGTTTCTTGTAATCGGTATTATTTTTATTATTCTTCCCGGATAAACCTCTTCGGAAAATTTTCAAAAAATTCATATACATGGTCTACAATGACCTTATTACAAATTCTGATTATGAGTGACCTTGACCGATTTTTCAAGGTCACAGAGCCTTTTAAGGTCAAATTTTGCAAAACTTCAAGTGCATGTAGGTCATCCGGTTATTACCAGATTTCACTTTCCTGTACATGGAAATGTCCTGGACACTTTCTACACAGCTTGAATTACTTTCATGAAAGTAGGTCAAGGTCAAATTGTACAAAGTCCGTTTTCATGGTTTAAGGTCTATCGCGGGATCTCAGAATCCGTAAGTCGTAGAGTCATACCGATGGTGTCAAAACGTGCCCGAACTCACGGGACATTTGCCCGGACTCTTTATTTTCCATCGGTAGTACCGGTTCTTGAGTTATGTAACTTTAAAGTCATACTGCGTCACCAAAATCGGTGACCTTGAGAATTTGACCTTGAAATATCGATGTTAGGTCATAACATGTCATAGTAAACCCCCCCAAACATACACCTAATAAGCCCAAAATGACCTTTAAATTTGACCTTGACCTCATTTTTCAAGGTCATTTGACCCAGAAAAGTTTGAAAAAGTGCCATTTTCAGCAATTTTTTTCACCATGTTCTTTTCAAGATATCACTGTGATTTACTGGTGACAGATGAACATTGGCCTGCTTATCCATAATATCTAATCATATTTTGTCTACCTCCTTCTCCGGATTTATGAAAAATTTTCAAATATTCCTAACCGACAAATGCTAAAAAACGACACATTTCTGCATATTTGACAGGGAAATATTCATTCTACAGGGTTGCAATGCATGACTGACCCCCCCTTTGTTACCTACTGCCTTTCTGAATAGCATATTAATTTTGACCTAGAAAATGTTTTTCAAGGTCAAACTCAAGGTCAAACATGACAAAATTTTTTGCCTTTTTTACATTTCGTATTTTTCAACAGAGAAGGAAGCAAGATATTGTTACAAAAATTATAGACAAACTTGCTACAATACTCTAGAAGCTTCCTGTAAATTTTCAAGGTCCTCGGACTGGCCTACGTTGCACTGTAAAGGTCAAAAGGTCGAAAAACGAGCGAAAAATGTATGATTTTTTTTCACATTTCTCAAAAATAGCGTCATTTCAAACAGCTGTAGCTCCGGTCCTAATTAAGATAGAGAAAATCTGAAAACAGATTTGGAAAGGCCATATTCTCCTCTAGTTTTCATTTTCTGAACATTTTGTCGTAGCTACGACGGTTAAAAAGATCGCTGGACCCTGAAAATTTCATGTTTTTTGTCAAATTTTCACAATTTATCATTATTTTGACAAGGAAGGAATCATCCTTTTTTGATCAACGTGTCTAGACCTATTTGTAACATCTGTTTACATAATCCTGGCAAATTATGTATGTTTTCATTGAACCGTTTTGGTTATACAGTGATTTTAAGTTAAAAACTACATTTTTTCAGGTATTTCTACAGTTCATATTCCTGAATTGTGCCATAATTTCAATCTGCGATAACTCCAGTCCTAATTAAGATACAGAGAATCTGTAAATAGATTTGAAAAGGCCAAATTCTCCCCTAGTTTTCGTCTTCCGAACATTTTCTCGTAGCTATGACGGTTTAAAAGATCGCCAGACCCTTAAAATTTCTTGTTTTTCCTGCAGAGCCAGGGAATAGACGACATACACACAGTCCTCTCCTCTCATATAATCTAATATCTTTTTATTCTATTCTATTCTGTTATGTTCTATTCTATTCTATCATATTTCTCATTCATTCAGACAGATAGCTGCAGATAAACTTTCTTATCTCTGGTTGAGGTCAGGCCCGTGTGAGGTCAGTGCATTCAGTTCAAACTTTTAATCAGTACTGATTATTTCATGCATATGCAGCAGCAGGCCGGCAGCAGCAGCAGCAGCAGTGACACCACTGTGACACACATAGTGGGGCCAGGGGCTTGGGTTGCCAAGGTTGGCCTGCAAGGGTGTTGTGGACCCAACAGATGTCCAGTGTTGGCTTGGGTGTGCATTCTTACACATCAACCCACACTGGTCCGACATATTAAGAAATAAGTAAAACCACTTGTATGGAATTGAACATAATGATGATCTTTAAATAAATAGATGGGCCATTAAAATTAAGAATAACCCCACCTTGATACTATTTAGTACAGACAAGTTATTTATAACAGCTAACTTCTAGGACAAATTTAGTGTAAAAAAGTTATTGACAACAGCTAACTTTTACAGTTAACATCAAACAGGACTGCTGCAAGGTGTTTAATGTTCACTCACACATATGTTCATGTGACCTAGTTCCATGTGATAAATGGACATTCTTGCAGAACAATATGTATGCTGACCTGCTTTTTCACTTCCAAGGGAATACTTCACATGTGAACAGGAATTAAGGTATGTTTTTCTCTAGGTTTTATTATCATTGTCAGCTAATAGTAAATAACAGGTCACATTAAATATTGTTCATTTGATTTATAACACAATATATGATTGTAGCATTTTGAATAAACTTCCTTTTGAGATTAATTGAGTAGAAGCATGCAGAGACATAGATCAACTGCACAATCTAGTAAAAAAATCATTGCACTTATATTTGAAATTAAAGAATTAGATCTGGCAATTCTAGATAAAATTGAACTTGCATTAAAATAACAGCAACTGGTACATTCACAACATTGTGGTGATATGATACATTAGTAATCAACTCAGTTGCATATTTTTCAGAATTAATTCAGTTACATTCATTTTATTAGTCCAGTAGAGTACTACTATGCTTTAAATTTAAACAAAACACTAACTTCTGTTAACACAATTTATTTAACCATTTTGGTTCTAGACCAATTATTAGTTAAAAAATAATTTTTTTCATGAATTCCTGAAAGTCCATATTTCTGAATAGTCATCATTTCAATAGGCCCTATCTCCGGTTCTATTTAATTTACAGAGAATCTGAAAAATGATTTGAAAACACAAATTCTCCAGATGTACTGATTTATGTACTGATTTATGTACTGGTGGATGTACTGGTTCATGTACTAGTTCATGCACTGGTTCATGTACTGGTTCATGCACTGGTTCATGCACTGGTTCATGCACTGGTTCATGCACTGGTTCATGCACTGATTCATGCACTGGTTCATGCACTGGTTTTTCTGTGCATACTTGCATGTACTGCAATGTACAGGAAACATTATTGTATTCTTGTCTGAATGCATGTTACATAATTATGTATGATTCCTGTGTACTTTTCCATGTACCTTTTACTTGCTCATCTACTTGTGTCTATTCGAGTTACTGGTACCACAGTAGGTGAAGTTTTGTTACCGCTCGCGGTTACGTCTACTAGTTATTATTATTATTATAGAGGAATGAATCAGAGGAATTTTTGTATAATCCACGGTCATTGTCCTCTAAATATCAGTCTGACGGCAAGGAAAACCCTGGAACGAACATTCATGATGAAAAGTATAATTTTTTATTGTCAAATTTGCATGTGAGGACTTATCTTTAAAAGTCTGGTAAAGGTGACTTTAGTTTTGGGCCAAAGGGGGGTGTTCTGACCCCCATATCTCCCCCCCCCCCCTTGGCTTAACAGTTAGACCTGGTCTTAACTCTTTTAAACCTGGTTTAACTAAGTCCCTTTTATCAACTGTGTTTTAGTCTTTAGACTCGTCAAGGATCAATGATTCTCAAACATTGTTCATATAACTAACAGAAGAGTGATGTAAAACTGTTTTCGTGTCAAGTGATATTGTCTGGGAGCCAGTGGGGAGGGGGGAGACTGGTCATGAAGGAATTTCTCGATACCATTGGTTTGTTGAGTTTTTCATGTTGTCTCTTTGCTCTCCTCCATTGTTTAACAACACAAAAGCAGGTTGGCCCCTGGGTGAGAGGGAGGACACATCCCCTCCCCCCCCCTAAAAAAAAGGGAAATGGCTCGTAAATTAGGGAATTCGGGCATGACATTGCCTGGAAATTTCTGAATCTCACAGGAAATTTTGAAGCCTCTAAATAGAGACGAATAAAGAGCATGGCCATAGCACAATGTAACACCAAACCTGTAATAGACCTGTTTAGGAACCTAAAACTACTGGACAATATTGTAATTGTAATGGTAAATACTCTCAGTTATGCGCTGCAATGTGTTCCTAAGCATCAACATTTCTGGGGGCTGCCCATAAAATTATTTGCAGAAGTCCGAAAAATAAGACAAAATATATGCACAGGACTAAGCTTGAATTGCCAGAACTATTTCCAAAAATGGAGAAATTCACATGCACCATATGCTCAGGAAATTCCGAAAAAGCTGGGATATATTAAATAAAAGGGATATCTAGCTTTTTATGGAGATAGATAGATCAATAAATGGAAAGATTGATAGGCTGGTTGATAGGCTGGTTGATGGTGTGTGGATTTAATTTTCCCCCCTAAATTTGATGGACATTTTTTCATCTTAAAAAGTACCAGCCCTCCCTGAGTCCCCGTTAGGGTGATGCAAAAAAGTGAAGTTTTGAAATGTTAATGGGGCACCCCCTGAAGTTGTTCCAATATATGAAAAAAAAATTAAGTAAAAATTAGAGCTCAATCGGACAAAAATTAGAGGGTGCTACCGCATCATCAAAATTAACATTAGTATTCAATACAGAAATATCCAATTATTTGGCATTTAGCGAGTTCAACTATACCCGGTGCACCAAACCAATGCGGCATGGTCATAATGTTTGGGTCTGGTTGTCAGAACAGCGGATCAATGCAAATTTGGATTATTTTTGACTTCTCCATGCTGCTACCACCAGACTAACGAAGATAAAATTGTCAAAATATACCGAATTCGCGGTATTTAATAACATTATGAGTTTCAATGTCAGAGAAATGAAAGTTACTCCATTAGATGGAGCATGAAAAGAGCTTTAATTTGAATACCAACACTGCTATATTCTGACCATCTGACCCCGTTGAATTAGCTTATTTGTCATTAACAATTATTTGCGAAAATTCCCAATATTCAAAGCACTGTCGTAATACTGTAGAATATAGCAACATAGTAATGTTGGTATTCAAATGAAAGCTCTTTTCCTGCTTAATAAGATGGTATAACTTATATTTGTGTTCCTTTATTGCTGGTTATGTAATTCAATACCGCGTCTAACCTTAATGCTGTAAAAATCGGGCAAAATTTGTTGCTTTAGGAGTGCCCTGTAGCCTGAAATGACTGGATATTGGCAAAATATGAATGGATTTGAGATGAGAATAGTGGAAAGCTTAAATAGCAAAAAAATTTCCATCACTCTAGTGGTTGGACAACTTCCTTCACCCAGCACCCATAAAACTGGGATTTCGCCCATTGCAATACAATGTTATATTTCAAATTGCGGTAGCACCCTCTAAAATTTGTCCGATTTGGCTCAAATTTTTACTGAATTTTTTTTTCATATATTGAAACATATTTGGGGGGTGCCCCATTGAAAATTCAAAAGTTTATTTTTTTGTGTGCAATCTGCATCACCCTAGTCCCCGTGTCTTGCAATATTCCTTGACTTGTTTAGGCAATGAGATATTGTGTATGTAGCAGTTGTACTGTTCAGATACTATGTGCAAACTTTCACCAAACTTTTATTCTTTTATGCTGCTCTGCTTGACTGATTGGCTTAGCCAGACCAGGTCTTAGCATAGACCTGGCTCTTCTCTTGAGCCCAGGTTTGTGAAATCGGGCCTTGGACTTTTCTTTCTTTTGAAGCATTTTGTTGTGACTTTGCTATTTAAGATGTTGCCATGTTGAAGTTCTTTAGGACTTTTTACGAAAGATTTTCAGTACTATTTTACACCCTCTAGAATGCTCAGAATGTATTTCAGAGCATCTGAAATCCTGTTGGCTTCTGGAGGCTACTGTCACACAGTGCCTCAGCTGCCACAAAGGCTGGCCTTGCAGGCCTCAATTCATCCTAAATAACTTTCTGCACAACCTTACCCTAAAATCTAAAGCTGTCAGGAATAATGATAAAATGCATTTCAAATTAGCCGTTTTGAAATATTCGAAAAAAATTGATTTAACTCAGTCAATACCTACACTATATAAGACAATTTCTCCTTATGATATGCTTTAGTAAGTCCAAGTAAATGTTTACTTGGTCTTTTTCATTGTAAAAATCGCCTTCTTAAATCAAATCAAATGTTACAATATTCAAATATTGTTTCTGTAGTGATTGGTTACCATGGCTACCAAAGCAAACACAGTATTCTAACTGATTAAATTCTCTCTCTAATAACACCACAAACATATTTGTATCATCAAAACATCCTAACTTATGTCACAAATAGTACTGTGAAATAGGTCGCAAGCAATATATGAAATGCATTAAATTTCAGCTTTTTCCATGATTATCACCTTATCATATGTCATGTGACCACAAGTCACATGACTATCATTGTACATTTAACCACCCACTAAGATTGAGTAAGTCCAAGAATGTGTTTGTCATGTTTATGGCAGTGAAGATCTAATGTTCCTTAAATTCAGCTAAACGCCACAATATTCAAATGTCGTTGCTGGGGAGACGGGTCACCATGAATACCAATACAAATGAAACACAAAATTCTAGCTAATTAAATTTGCTCTCCAACAATGCCATGGATATGTCTGTAGTGTTAATATATCCTGAATTATAACACAAATAGTACCACGAAAAGGGTCAGCGGTATCATACAAAATGCTTTAAGTTCCCACTTTTTTGTGGTTATCACCTTATATATGGGTCATTTTCACAAAAATGCGCAGGAACGGTAAAGACATAACCAATTTTTTTATGTCAGGAAGCTGAGCCAATAATACTCAACTACTATTTTTTTCTGTTTACATAATGTAATATGTGGTACTACCATGCTGCATGTAACAGGATAACTAATTTGGGTGAATATTTGACATTTTCAATTATTTGGAAAAATTGTCTTTACCGTGCACAATGAAATCAAAGCAAATTTACTCAGATGTCTTTACCATGGCCAGCCTTGTCTTTACCGTGTCACAGCATATTTGCATTGATTTGACCACGGTAAAGACAGATTTTGGCCATGGAAAAGACATGTTATGCAGCATTTCTTCCTGAGAAAGTGGACTACATAATTCAGAGTACCACAACTACTTCTGGAACTGCCTCCTGAACCAATGATGTCATTTACATCCTCATACCTTTTGAACTCCCTCCGCTGTTGAGGGTTCGGTAAAGACGAAGTTAAGTTGCGACGAAGTCAAGATAAAACGTATTTCATCGTCTGACCAACAGATGGCAGCTGTGGCTTTCCCAATGATGTGGTAAAAAAGTAGTTATATCCTGGTTCTTTACACCCTAGTGGCATCTGGAGACATCATGCCCTGTTAACTTACTCTGGTGACAACTTAAACTCTTTGGTCACGGTAAAGACGGTGGTAATTTCAAAACTGGGACACACCTTCAAAACGTCCTGAGATGTGGATAAATTAGTTATATTTCAGAAAAAAACGTCTAGGTAGTTAATTTAACAAATATCTAGAAATACACACTTTGCATGTCACATTTTATGCAGTAATTTTCAATTTGCACACGTTTGAAATTAAGATGTTGAGTTGCGGACATGCCACGGTAAGGACATTTGGACTACTTAATGAGTGATATAGCATGTTCAGCATGGCGGCATCCACGTAAATTTTTGTTTTCTTCTAGGAAAAACGTTATTCTAAATATTTGGCCAAAAATCAATTTCAGTCCTACAAAGGCAGGCACACACGAATGCAGGACACCAAATTGCGCGTTTTCGCGAAAATGACCCATATATGCACGTGATCATTAGTCACATGACCAACTTAATACATTTCACCTCATATCATGTTTCTAGTAAACCTATCAAGCATGTTTGCTAGGTCTATGTTGCTGAAAATTGAGTCTTTTGTCAATCCAAAGAAATGGTACTTTAACCAAAAATCATTGTTCTGACGTCTGGTTGCCTTGGATACCAAAACAAAACAAATAAATATTTCAAACAGATAAAAATTGCTTTCCAACAACACCATAAGCAAGTCTCTACCATTAATATATCCTGAGTTATAACAACTTTTGCGTGAAAATTTGAATAAAAAATTGAATTTTGTATCTTTAGCCCTGGAACCCCCATCTGAGGGTCATGTGACCAAAAAATTCAAAACACTCAAATAAAGACACTTTTAGTGGAAATACAAAAGTGAAGTTAAATTTCACCTGACTAAAACCAAAGTCATTGAAAATCTTGATAAAGTTTGCTAAGTTATGTATTTTGCAATTATGACTTGGTTGCCATGGTAACCGATTTACAAAAAACTGCACCAAGCGATTTTACTGCATCCCCCCATTCCATAATCTACGGAACCTGGCGATTCCAACGATGTATAGATTGTCCATTCCTCTCTTGGTGCACACGAAACCACTAAATAAAGCACTTTTTGCTACTTGGCCCCCAGACTAATTGTAATATTTCATCAAAAAATGTCCATCTAAATTCTAATTTATTATTTCATTTCAATGCCCTAGCTTACACATTAGCTAAATCATGGTGAACTTTTTTGGCCTTTTGGGTCTATCCAATCAGATCCCACATCTAGAGTCTATATGCTTTTAGGGGCTTGAAAAAAGATCCTCATATCAGCTAATGTGAGGTCAATTAATTTTGAAGAGCTGCCAAAAAAATAATGCCCAAATAGCCTCAGAAATTAAATCAATCAGTTGAGTTTTTCAAGTTATTTGTCAATGCAGGCTCTTTTGAGTCTTGATTCATATCTCAGTGTGTCTTTTTTTTCTTTTTTCATGTACAGACTATTGCCTGCATCAAACTGCGTAAATAGTACCAGTATACATGGTCTAGCTGACCTGTTGGTGGTCTGGTTGATAGGTATTCAATATTTTTATAAATATTGAGACAAAAATATATAAAGGCTAGAACAAATTTTTTCAGGTTTTTTGCCTGACAGTTTTCAGTCCAATTGTTCCTCCTAAATGCTAGAAACTGCACCATAACAAGTGAAAATAGTCTTATTATGCCTTTTCATGGTTTTTGGTAGGCCTACTTTGGTCGTACATTCGAAAAGTTATAGTATTTCTTTAGTTGCTCTGTATCTCTCACAGTTTCACTAATTTAAATTTACTCTCAATATGTAATGCTTCCCTGATGGTGCAGGTATATCATTTAAAATTTATTCAATATTCAAATGTTATTACTCTTCCAAAATGCAAAAAAAAAAAGAATCAAGGAAGCAGTGTTGTCTTTCTATCAACTAGCTAACCCCCATGCATGGAATGCCAAAGTCTGTGTTATAAAGTTGTTCGTTGAAGGTTTGCTACTATGTAGCCTAAGTTTTCTCTTCTTCATTTGGGCATTATATTTATCATTACAATTCAACTTACTGCCTGCTGGACCCCGGCCGACTAGAAGCAGCACTGCTGGTCCGTGAATCTCCAGAAGATTTTGACCTCGGGCTTTCAACAGGAAGAGCACCCAACCCTGTTCTAATATTTGAAAATCTGAAATTTTAAGTATGGCCATGAGTCAAATGGCAGACGGTCCAACAAATATTTTTTTAAAGTAAAAAAATATATATATTGCAGTGTTCCAGCTAGGATTTGATTCGGGCATACAATTTTCTAGAAATGAGGGCACTTTTCAAAAAACAAAACATTAAAAAAAAATTTTTTTTTTGGGCATGGCAGATGAGGGTCGGGCGCGGCGCCATGCTCAAATGGCCTAGCTGGAACACTGCATTGTTCAAGTTGCTGGGCAAAACTAGTTAAGGGTAAAGAATAGAGGATTTTCTAAATAATTCAACATCTGTAGAGAGAATCATAATCATAAGATAAGAGAACTTTAAAAAATTCATGAAGAATTTTCTAACACAACATTCTGTTCTTTATTGATATTCTTCACCAGGAGCTAAAGTGCAACCAGGGGAGACCTTTTTGATCAAATTTGCACCATAAAAAAACAAGCCATAGGCATTTGTATGGCAAAAGAGAAGTTTTACACTTTTAAATGTAAGTTTTGTTCATGGCTCTCTCTTTCAAAGTGTAACTAAAAGATCGAAGGACACTTTTCAAAAGTGACTGTCAAACATAAGATGTGTACATGGTTCACTCTTTTTGGAGGATTTGAGGGTCCTTAAAAGGACCTCAGTTTTAGGAAATTTGACTGTTTTATTGAAAACTGATGTTATTTCTATTCACAAGTCGACTTCTTGGCTGTCATCTCGAACGACATCTTCGTATTCCACACCAGCAACTTCCCACAATGCATCACACAACATCTGGATTTCTTGGCATCTTTGAGCTGCGTATTCAAAGTACATCTGGCGGACACCTTCATAGGTGGTCAAATGCAAGGACCTCTTGCGAGCAAATGCCTTTCTGTTGTCTCTGCAAGATCTGTCATAGTGACACCTGGTGTTGGCAATCTTGTTGTTGAGGAGAGCCACCTGGTGGCTGGCTTTCTTGAAGCGAAGGTCAGCATGGCGGATTTGAGCAACAAGACAAGTGACTGGATCCATGGTGTTTTAAGTTTGAGAACAAATGAAACTGATTATAAGAAAGTCAGGATTGGTATGATGGGATGGTGGCTTCCTTCTCTTTTATATAAAAAGAATTTACTCCCACAAAAAGTGACAAATTAACTCTTCTTAACAATATCATGTCACAGATCTGATATACCTGTCACCTGAAATAGTATTTCTTTGCTTGATTGCAATTCAGTCCATGAAAAGGTTGACACAATTGAATTGTCAAAGAGTGAGTTTTGGAGTGAAGCCACATTCAGTAATTGCAATTTAGTCCAGGTAGTAGCTTTTCCACCACAAATTCTAGAATCTAGAGTTTAACTGAGATTGCAATTGGGTTGATACATTAACTGTCTCACAGAGTATAATTCTTGGAAAGAAAACACAGATATAGATATATCAATGTAATAAAGGAGAGCACATTCCTCACTGTCCAAAATACAATGTTTTGGGATAACCAATAGATCATTTGAAAGAGAGATAGAGTAAGGTGCATCTCTTAAGATTTAAATTAATTTTTCAGGATCAAGGCCAAATTCCTACACATAAATCTAGGTTAATAAGTTAAATTAATTGTATCAGTGAGTAGGTCTACTTCAGCAGCTGAAAATCAATTCCTCAGGTCAGTTTACAATTGAAATATTTTTACTGAACATGGTACAGACTGTACAGGAATAGTTGGTCAATAGCAATCAGTCCATGCATGTCAAGGCTGCATCTGATGTGCAGCCTGATAAGCAATTGCAATTAGAATTCAGCTCTGAAATTACTCTCAAACTAAACAGAGCTGTTTAATTGCAACTCAAGATAGAGTATTTCATTCAATTACAATCAACAAAAGCTTTTTGAGCAATGAGACACACATGTAATTGGAACTGACACATGAAAATTCTCAATCCTGATTATAAAAGAGTGGGAAGCCACCATCCCATCATACCACTCCTGGCTTTGTGATAATCAGTTTCATTTGTTCTCTCACTTAAAACAACATGGATCCAGTCACTTGTCTTGTTGCTCAAATCCGCAATGCTGACCTTCGCTTCAAGAAAGCCAGCCAACAGGTGGCTCTCCTCAACAACAAGATTGCCAACACCAGGTGTCACTATGACAGATCTCGCAGAGACAACAGAAAGGCATTTGCTCGCAAGAGGTCCTTGCATTTGACCACCTATGAAGGCGTCCGCCAGATGTACTTTGAATACGCAGCTCAAAGATGCCAAGAAATCCAGATGTTGTGTGATGCATTGTGGGAAGTTGCTGGTGTGGAATACGAAGATGTCGTTCAAGATGACAGCCAAGAAGTCGACTTGTGAAGAGGCCGAGAAGTGACAGCAAAGAAGGCTAGAAGCCATGTTGTGAATTAATCTATCAAGAAATACTTCCAAAAAAAGCAAAGGTCCTTTTAAGGACTCCCAAATCCTCCCAAGAGAGTAAACCATGTACACATCTTATGTTTGACAGATTTGATAGACGTAAATTGACTAGTCTCTGAATTTCTATGTCTCGGTTTATTAAAATGGTTTTCTTGAATAGTTTGAATCTTATCTCTGAAAATTAAGTTGCAGCTTGAAGCTGACCATAAAACTATTCAATACTAGTAGTATGGGATTATGGGATAGCTAATCAAGGGAGGATGTTCTCAACAGACCACATTCATGCAGCAATCAACAATACATCCATAGATTCCATACTCACTTTTGTGTAAGACTTGACAAATAGCCTTCCATGTCCATTTCCATTGCTTTCATCTGATTTTCTACAAGTCTTGTGCTGACCACTGAAATAAAAGTTCATATAAAAGTCTTATAAGAACGTTTTTACACAATTTCACTGTGCTGCGAATAATTATTTCAGTGTATCAAATGAACTACATAAAAAACCCACCCGACGCTGCCGACATAGGCCTCATGAGCGGTGTGCTGGATCTGGACGCATTTCTTTTCAACTGAATCTGAAATTCAAATTAACATACATTGAAAAAATAATTTTTATTGTACTAAATCTTAAATAAGATATATTGATTTTATATACAATATTTTGATTCATTAAAAAAAAATTCATGACCATTTTTTAATCAAACAACGATAATAAAAAAAATCTACATGTTGGACATCAATTTTGGAACCAGAAGTCTCAGGACCTTCTGTTCTTCTCACTGTAAACCACTCACAATGTCTCACATGTGCACATTACATATTGCAATTGGCAGTAATACCTATTTGATAAAAAAAGGCAATGGCATCAAAATGAAGTAAACAAAGCTGGTAGTGCACTATTTTCTCACCCCATTTAAATACTCAAGGTTTGGCATGTGCAATTGAAATTCCGATGACAGTGAACCATGGGAGCCATTTTCTTGACAACACGGGTTTCCCAACATATGCAGTTCTTTGATGTCCGTCAGACCTCGCAGGTGAATCTGGAAAATGTGTGACAAAACTTACTCAGAAACGTAATCAAGTTGCAATATTGTAGGCATTGGCTGCACAGCACATCAGCAAGCAAACCTGCCTTATCATGCTACGGATATGAGGGCACCGTGACATTCCACCGTCATAATTTTAATAGTTCATAACATGGTCTGAGGAGTAAAATGTTTCTTCTAATAATTAGAAGCCAGAAAAAGGATTGTACATGCAAAAATGAAAAGGAGTTGTCTTACCATTTGCTGGAAGTCTTCCACATGGTTGTTCGAAATATCTACAATCTGCAAAGCGGCCATTTGCAGTGGAATCGCATGAAGCTCTCGCAGACGGTTGTCATTTATCAGTAACTCTTCCAAATACCTGTTGTGTAACAAACCATATTACTCCTTCAATGTTGCAAGAACTATTACAGGTATATACATGTAGGCTACCTATTCCAGGGTTCCTACTCTTTTGCAAAGTTCACATTCTAGGCTTTTTCCAGGTTTTTCAAGGCTGCCAAACCAATTTTCAAGGTCTAAACCTATGCTATTCAATTACTAATCTGTTGAATTCCTATTCTATTGAATTTCTAATCTATTGAATAATTTGAATTCCTATTCTAATAGATTAGCTGAATTTCTAATCTATTGAATTCGTATTCTATTGAATTTCTTATCTATTGAAATCCTATCCAGTAGATTACCTGTGTCTTCCAACTTTTGAAATGTCAGATATGGAATTGTTATGGATATGTAAGACCTGAAAGGGAAAATAAATCTCTTTAATGATTCAAATTTAATACAAAGACACGTTACTGTGATTACAAGAAACTTGACTGTTGTGAGTGAAATGTATATATATGGACCATTAGATATTTATGAGGCAAAATATTTCTTAAAAATAGAGAAATGTTCTTACGCTTAAACCAGGGATGCTTTTAAGATTTGTGATGTCTGTCAGTTGGTTGTTGGAAATGTCCAATTCCTTAAGCTGGAACAAAAAGGAAGCCAAGAGTAGTAATCCAGACCACTCAAAAAACTGTACAATGCAGGGATAGATTCAGTATGACATTGTGTGATTCCTACGATACAGGTAGAAAGTAATTCTTCAGAATAGTAATGTCTATTTTGCAATTCATACGAACAGTGACTTACTTTTTTGCACTTGGACATCTCAGGGAGGCATTTCAAGCGATTATGGGCTGCTGTGAGTTCTTCGAGGTTCGGTAAATTATTCACAACCTGGAGAAAAGGGAATTGATACCAATATACTTGTGTTTACAACGACAAATTTTTAACATTTTTTGGATGCAGATTGCTCCAGAATAATAGGTTAATCTAACGCCAAGGGTCCTTCAGGTGGAGAGCATTTCCTCCCTCAACCAAAGGCTATGTACTATTGCCTGAAACTACTAGTGCCATCTGATGGGAATCCCCTGAACTACAGTCGTAGCAGGTGATTTATCAGAATTATTATTAAAGATGTGTCTTCAATACACTCAAATAGACAAACACCCTTACATAAAATATGTGGAAGTGCTAAGAAGTACTCACTGAAATATCTTCTAAAGAATTTGAACTGAGATCAAGAATTGATAAATTTGAGCAGCTGACTAATTCTCTCGTTTCAAGTTTCGTCAATCTGTTGTTGTCTAGGCGAAGGATTTTTAGTTTTCTCAAGCAGCTCAGACCCTTTCCTGAAAGCGTCAAAATAACAACACTGTTAAGTTAGAACCTATTAAAAATGGAGAATGACACCTCTTCGCTTCGGAAGATGTCCTCTACATAATATTTTATTGAAAGTGTTTGAATAAAATATTATATATATTGAAACCCTCATTCATTGTTCATTGTTCAACATTGCAATTAACAGGCAAGTTTAAAATCGTATAATTTCACATGAAATTGGCAGCCTGATTTAACAGTTCCTTGATCACAACTCACCCACAGACTTGATCTTGTTGAACTGCAGTTGCAGGTGACTCAGTTCCTTCAGGCTGAATATGAAACAACCAAAGGACAATTAGAACCCACACCCCAAAAAGAGGTGGTGCATCTTTCCAGTGAGTGACTGCAAAATCAACTGGAAATAGTTCAAATACTTTTACTGTTCATTAAAGATTCAAACGGAAATACTATTATAATGTGTGTCAGTAAACCATGCAAGACTTGAGAAATGGTTTCCGTAACTAGAAAAAATTTAAATGCAGAGTAAAATATAAACCTTTTTCGTTAAAATAAAAACTTTGAATCCACATTCCTGATCTGATTATTTGTTTGTTTTTTTAAATATATCTACTGTAAAAGAGACTTTAACTCTGTTCTCTCAATATATTTCAGATTCCATTGTGATTTGTAAAAAGAGATAACTTACTCATCAAGGTTTTCTAATTCACTGATTCTGTTTCCGTATAGTTTAAGCTCCCGGATATCCTGAAAAAAAGTTTTAAAATGTATGAGCGTTAACATTATTATATAAAAATATGAAATAAGAGCACTTCTTTACATATAAAAGCAGGTTTAAATGCACTGAATATGAATATACCTTGTTCCGATTTAAGTTTTGGATTTTACTGATGAAGTTGTTGGAGAGATCAAGCACCCGAAGTTTAACAAACTGAAATAAGGAATTCAACATTTCATTTCTTCTCAAACAAAGTGACCAAGTGCTGAGTTATGGCGTACTGGAAACTTTTGTTTTAGAATCTGGCAGGGTTGGTAAAAATCATGTTTTTGAAAAAAAAAATCAAAGGATTTAAGTCTGAATTCAAATTGAATAAATTAAGATTTTACACATTAATATCATGAATTAAGGGGCCGACCAGACGATAGTTGGGGGGGGGCTATGGACTTTACCCCTGGGACATTTTTTTTTTCGCTCGCGGCGTCGCCGAACAATTTTTTCACATGTGCACTCGCGACAAACTTTTATATCAGAATTTTAACATTACGGTACCCGAGCAACAGGTGGAAACAAACTTCTTATTTTTATTTGCATGTTCTGCACAAACTTTTTTTTTCAGTGTCAAGTGGGAAACAATCTTTTTTTTTCACCAATTGTCCAATAAGCCCCCCCCCCAAGATCTGGTCGGCCCCTAAAGGCAGCCATGGTAATTTAGATCTTTTTAGTACTGAATTTTATCATGAGCACCATCATATACAATGAACATTTATGAAATGGTATTACCTTTTCAAGTTTTTCAATTTCAGCAATGTTAGCACCTTGAAGTTCAACCTCATAAACCTTTGAGTATTCCTGTTCCTGAGTCTGTGAAAGCTACAAGAGCAAAAGACAGTGAAAAGTTCATCAATTGATTGAGAGAAAATACGGAATGAAACTAATTCTTTTTGTTAATTAAAAAAATAACTCTCTACGACATATTTTTGGCACGTAACTCCAATGGAAACTCAATCCTCTCTTGTAAATATTTAAACGGACTTATTGGCAAGAATCAAAAGATCATATGATATAATTATAACCATGGATGGATGGATGATTGGGGCTTTACATCCTGTATTTATGCACTTGGTAGGCTAATTAGGACAGGAGGAGGATGTAGCAATGAGGTGACGGATGACATTGATAAAACAGGCATCCAACATAGGCGTAGATGACCTGGCAAGAGCAGGATTTAAATATCCAAATTCAGTTCTTCTGTATTCATCACTAACCCAGACAGGTATGCACCGAAGATATTGAAGAAATAGGCTTAAAAGTCCTGTACTTACTATCAAATCAGGATTGATGCGTTGAACATCCCTTGGCGTGACAATAGAAGAGGCAGCTGACACCGGCCTTGATGGGCCGCCCCATGCTGAAACAGGCACTCGGGCATCCTCCGTAGGTATGTTGAAAAATTTCACATCTTGTCCCTCTCCATCGGAATGAATGTGATTTTCATCATCACCATTTTGTAATACTTCCTGGGACTTCTTTCTGTGTGATTGTAAGGCACCTGCTGAATGCGGCTTTCTCCTTTTTCCTGACTGATTACACTCATCACTTTTTGTCCACCTGGAAAAATAATTTTTACATATTAAATATATATACCGGGTATATCTCTTCTTTAATAGGCCTATCTATGCAATTTTAATAATCAACCCAAGGCTCGAAGTGATACAGGTCTCACAGTAGCCAGGTCATTTATACGATGTACAGCTGTTGCATTGTATCATATATTTATGATACCCCCACCATTGTTTCATCTTAATTACTGTCAAAGCACACTCTGGAGGCAGAGGCAGTTTTTGACGCAGGTTGCCTATATCGAGGTACAAATTAATTCAGAATGCCAGATTGAAGATGACGCTATTGCAATAACAGGGGACCACCATATGATTTTACTCAGGGTCCACTTTGGGGAGTCTGGGGGCCCCTGGGGGCCCATTAGAAACAGTTTGCCCAGGGCCCAAAAATGTGCTGATACGCCCCTGCACATAAATGTCCCTTTAGTCCGTTACGTAAGGGTTAATTAATCATTGACCAGTATGAACATTGAGACCAAAATATTCAATGTTCACCAAAAAAATTATGACAACCAAGGCAGAGGGGGGGGGGGGGGCACGCACCCCTTATATTATAATAACAGAATACAACATGATTTGGGCGATAATTTGACCACTCACTTTTTCACCTTTGCACCAAATTTCTGGACACGGCCTGGACTTTTTACATTGTCAAGGACTTTTGCTGCACTCAAAGAGCCTACAGGTTTCCGGGTATCCCTTGTTTTAACGTTAACACTCATCACAAGGCACAAAAATGCACAAAAAAATCCAGTCCGAAAGATTGTTTTCCTTCGCAACGATGCAGTGGCGCCTCCAGAGGCTGGAGTGAAATGAGGGTTCAGCGGCTCAAGAAGTTGCGGGACGATGTAAAATGTCGATACTGCGGACTGCGTGCGCACATCATTCCATTAGGGGGAGACCAGGGGGGGGGGGATTGGAGTTTTAAATAAATAATTTCTTGCTCAATTTTTTTTGTAACCCTCGGCTACGTACTACTATATCGTCCATATTGCCACAGATACAACATAAAAAGTTTTATTTTCAAACGGTTTTAAAATTGTAACAATTAATGAAGGAATGACCTTAGCTCGGCCAGAGCATTAATTGTGACTGATTTTATCCAGTAGCCCAGGCAGGGCCAGCTCTACCATTTGGCGAACTAGGTGGTCGCCTAGGGCGCAGAGCAAAGGGAGCGCAGAGCAAGGAGGCATGTACACGCATAATCCCATGCACTCACTTTTCTTGGCATAGTATTTAACACATAAAATGAAGGGCGAGAGAAATAGAATTTCTTCAAGAAAATTAATAAGACTTGAATATTTGCAATAAGTCATGCAGTTGTGTAAAGTTCAGAAGTACAGTGATGCCATTTTTAATTAAAACTTATCAGCGTTTCAGCACCAGCGCAACGCGTTTGTGGAAGCCATGAACGGAAGTTGATGCACGGCGTCATACGACGCAATCAAACACTGGGCGCATGCGCGCTCTCGCTCCCTTCTCTTCCGCTTCAAAAAGCACGAGGGACACGCATTTCGAAAGTGGGATAAAAGTCGTGGGTTTTTGCTGGTTTTCCTCATTTTCTGTAGCGAAAGGTACCTTAATTTTGTTGGAGAATGGCCTGCACTTGGGCCGGGTGCACATGGCGAACGGCCAATGTGATGATCGTAGGTGATAGTTTTGTGTCCAGACTGGAGAATGCATTGGCGCTCGAGCACGCACGTGGTCCAGATGCGGAGGAGATGTGCATCAGGGAGGCTGCTTGGGACCTGTTAAAGGCCCCGAAGGAAGTGAAGTTTATCCATTTCTATGGTGTTCCCGGGGCAGGGTGCACATCGGGTGCGAGTAAGCCCTTTGTCCTCCCTGAGGAGAAGATCTTGAGAGCCAACCCTAAATTTGTATTGCTCGAGATAGGCGGAAATGACGTAGATTCCCCAGCTTCTATAGAAGATATTGCTCAATCAAAAGTGGCACTGGCCGAAGAGATCATTTCCCGTTATGATGTGAGAGCTGTGGGTATCTCAACGGTTCTTCCAAGGGACAACCTAAGGACCATGGATGGTAGATCCTTCAGAGCAAAGGCCTTAGATGTCAATCTGCTGACGGAAGAATTAGTGGCAAAAAATGTGCGGATCTACTTCCACCGCCACAGTGGGTTCTGGAACACAAATGACTGGTCAAGGGACGGAACCCACCCGGACGCAGTGATAGGCATCAGGAAATACAAGAAAGCAATCACTTCGGCCCTCCACAAATTAATCAAGTCCTTTAATACAAATAATAAATGAGTGACTTTTACTGATACAGGTGGCTCTACTGCGGAATGCGGAGAGTCAGGAATAAAGTTTTGAGACATTGTGTTTGTAATATTAAGGAAATAGATCTGGTCAGAGTGTGGATTGGGGCAAGCCAAAAGGCTCTTTGCTATACACGTTAATTCTTTTAATCATATCACTTGTGTTCGTCTAAAAAGTATTGTGAGAAGAGTGCCAAATGTCATGCGAATTAAGTTCTCGTTGTGAATAAACTGAAGTTGCCCGACTGCGGAATGCGGCGGGCATAAGAATCACAGGCCTACAAAAAATTATGTTTACATATATACTGGATCACGGCCACCGCTAATTTGTGGCCAGAGCAAATCTGATTCCGGTTACCAATAGTTTGAGAACATGTATTTTTATCAATTCCAGTCACCACTATTTTGTGACTAAATATTAAGTTGATTCCGGCCACCACTGTTTTGTGGCCAACACATGGTTGATTCCGGTCACCACTATTTTGTGACCATATGTTGTATTAATTCCAGTCACCACTATTTTGTGACTAAATATGTTGATTCAGGCCACTATTGTTTTGTGGCCAACACATGGTTGATTCCGGTCACCACTATTTTGTGACCATATATTGTAATAATTCCAGTCACCACTATTTTTGTGACTAATGTTGAATTGATTCCGGCCACCACTACTTTGTGACCATATATATATTCTAATTCCAATCTCCACTACTTTTGACTAAATATTCCATAATCACAATCACCACTATTTTTGTACCTAAATATTACTCAAGTGGTTCGATCTCCAATATTTGTGACCAAATATGGTTTACAGTTTACTAATACTTGGTGGTCATCATACTCTTCACAATCGCCTGCTCGCCGGTTCTGGTTAAAATTTATTTGATATTGCAGATGCCGAAACACCCAAAACGTGGCACTAACCAGCGGCAGAGCCGTCCACCGGTGACATTCACACCGTCAGAACCTTCCCCACCGGCATGGCAGGCAACGCCGGGGTCGGCGTGGCAAGTAACGCCAAGAGCATCGTCCCCAGGGGGACAAAGGGATGAAAGTAGAACCATCCGTCGTCTAGAACAGCGGATAGCCGAGCTGGAAACCTCGCTGGGCAGCCCGGTCAGAGGTACTGCCGGACAAAGTTCAAGGCAGGGTGAGTATGTCATCTCGTCATACGCACTCCCACTCCATGCATCTGTAGAGCAGGAAATGAGAAGCAAAGTAGAGAGAGGAGAGTACATCGACTTGCCACAATTAAGCCCATCCCGAATGGGAGATTCAAAGCGGCCAGACCAGAAGCTTCGTTGTATCACCGCTTGGTCAAGGGCATTCCTGCGCTTAATGTCGGTGTCGTTGGATGTTGCGAAAGTAGACCCGCAAGAGATGATCGTCCACATGGACAACGTTCTGTCCTTAGCGCAAGAAAGGCACCAGTGGGAGGCCTACGATGTAGAGTTCAGAAGGCAGCGAGTGAATGCTGGGTACCAGGGTATAAAATAAGCGTGCAACGATCCCAAAATGTGCAGTGATCAATCTGAAATGTGCAGTGATCAATCTGAATTTGTGCAGTGATCAAATTCACCCTTCTGTGCTAAATTATGGTGAACTGCACAATCCCCACAATATATGTTCAACACAATGTAATACTTTTGCCCCCTAATGTTAGTATTGGAAATTTTTAACTGCTTGATAACACAAAAACAGTCATGAGTCACTAGTTTGTCATTCATTAGAGTTTCCAGACACAATGTGGGAAGAATAATATTCTTGCTCATGGATAGCTAAATGTATAAATCTTGAAAAACCGTCTCAGAGCTCAGGTATTACAATAATAATTATCAATCACATCACTTCTGCATTAGACCACAGCCACAGGTGCGCATCACCACCAGAAACACACGACGGTTGGCAAATCCCCTGAATTGATCACCCTGCTGTGCTAATGGCGAACAGCCATCCAGTGTTTTTGATTCAATATGGAATTGCTCAGACTATACCCACTTTCCTTTCTTTGTTTAAGGAGCTGAGCATAATGCAGGCCATAGGGTGAGAGGGCTGGCAAAATATCAGCATGCTTGTGCCTGAGAGGCGACACAAAATTTTCCTCAGATAATTTCATCTCATTCTGATTCAGTAGGGGCAACTGCTTTGACACCATACGCCTAAAAACCATCCAGATCATGAATTTTAAAATAGTCATAAGCCAACCATGTTATTGTTGCTTATTGATCTGCTGAGGGCAACATGGCAAGCTAAACAGATCAAAGGGTTCAGTATGATATCAAAAATTAAGACCCCTCAACACAACTTCATGTGACACAAAATTGTACATTTGTTGAAACTTTGTTTTGACGGTAGATTTTAGTCTCACAAACTATAGCCAGTTGCCTAGTTGGCCTCTTCATTCCAAATCAATTTAAATTGTGACAAAATTGGCCATGTTGAGACAGACCTGGCATTGCCTCTAAAATATTTGATCACTTGACATGTTTATTGCAATTTCATATTGCTAAATATTGGACATGAAATTTTACTGAGACATTTGGTTGGCATTAAAAATTGAATTTAACTCTCAGCAAAAAATCCAGCTTCCTATATTTGATCCCATCTCTTCTTTCATAGGCGTAATTCCATGTCAATACAACTGATTCAGAATGCCTTGAAAATTTACCAGAATCAAGGTTTCTCATCAGAAAGCACAAATCCCAAGTGATACAGCCTCGGGAATTTCAGTTAACCTGTGAAATGGATGCAAATGCATTAAAAACATGTTGCCTAATTGCAAGTGTCTAGGTTTGCAATCAATGCAATGATTAAGTTACATGCCTTCAAATTTCTGGACTAATAAAATTTTGACAAAATTTGTTCATGAGTTGGTTTCAGAGAAACTATTCAAGGTATAACTGTATCACTTGGGATTTCTCATGAGAAAACTTCTGGTAAATTTTCATGGCATTCTGAATCAGTCAAGTTGGAAAATTTTCTGGATTTCATGAAATGGCACAATCTTTCAATGGCTCCAGAAACATATGTTATTTTCTCTGAGCTTCCAAATGCTTCATAAATAAACGTATCTCCTTTATTTAACAAATGGTGATCAATTGACTTCTGTATAAGTTATTGGTCCTGTCATTTTCAATTTTGGACTGGCATTTTGGTTAATTACAGAAAAAAGAAGTTTGTTGCTTTATTCACTTCAGAAGTATAGAAATATGAGCTAGATCAATTAGAAAAAGCTTTTTGCACGGCCCACTTGAAAACGCTGATTGGTCACCTGAAGTTTGCACGAGGCAATATGTGCAGTGATCGAATTTTCTTATTTTATACCCTGCCGGGTACACATACGCGCACACCAGGGTTGAGCTCTACACGCGGGCAGTCACAAATAAAGGGCATCCCTTTCGTCAAACCCAACAACCCCAGTCCCGCAAGTCAACCGCTGGCCTACAAATGGGAACCTGTTTCAGATTCCACTCCCCTGGCCAACGCTGCGACCTCCAGTCATGTCAGTTTGCCCACAAGTGCCCACACTGCGGCGGAAGACACCGCCAGTACTTATGCTATCAATCCCGCTCGAAGGCCCAGCCGAAAGAGGCAGAGAAGCGGGACGAAAAGGCCTCTAAGCGCTGAGCGACCAGAAAGCAGAGTTGATGTTACAGGAGCAGCTCCTGTCAGCGAAATGCTGCAGGGAGCCGGTAATAGGCGGCTATCTGAGATTACTGATGTGTCTAAATGGTGTGTTAACTAGGTCTGTCCCATGAGACCTGTGCAAAAACGGAGAGGGTTGTATCCAGTGTACTATACTGGGGCAACTGAAAGACCCTGCACATCCCTGAATTAATAGGGTATGTGGCAGACTCCCAGCCTTACCATCTCATGTATCATACGGCGATCGCCACGCTCCAGAGTGGTCACAGCAGAAAACACTGCAACAATTGACCTTGAGAGCGTTCATACACGAAGAAGAAGAAGAAGAACTCTGACGGCGGAATGACGCAGGGTGAAAACTATTCTACAGCGCTACCTAGGGTCCCTGTCGGCGGAATGTCGCAGGACGGATCTATGTCGATACTTACACAAAATCATTCTATCAATGGAAAGTGTGGAAAAGTTGGTAAATCCGAAAATCTTGGTAGAACCCCTAACGGCGGAATGCCGCAGGGAATGTTGAAAACAGTGGTGTCCCCAGTGAAGGTCAGCTTGCTAAGGAAACTCCTTAATGGTTTTGAGATGGCAGACGTAGTAATAGAGGGATTCACCAATGGGTTTAAATTCCATTTTACGGGATTAGAATGCGACATCCGGTCAAGGAATTCACTAGAAGCTAATACCAATCCGGCTGCTGTGGACACAAAACTGGCAAAGGAGATTAATTGTGGCAGGATTGCTGGTCCGCTAAAGTTACCACCTTTCAGTAACTTCAAGGCTAGCCCTTTGTCATTGCGCCCCAAAAGTGAGCCAGGAGCATATCGTCTGCTACACAATTTATCTTACCCCTATGACAATACATCGGCGAACGGAGGGATAGATCAAAAACACAAGACGGTGAAATATGCTTCTATTCAGACGGCAATACGTACAATCAACAATCTGGGCAGGGGTTGCTTCATGGCTAAAGCGGACATAGAATCTGCCTGTAGTCACTGCTACTGTGTAGGAGGTTTAGTCCCTCCTCCAGCGTGATCTAGTTCTAGATCACGCCAATAGATGTCAGTCTAGTGTGGTGCAAATTTTGTGCCTATTCACCCGTCACAGTACCACCTGTTAGGATTCAAATGGCGAGGCCATTACTATTATGACAAATATTTACCAATGGGAATGGCTGAGTCATGTTCGATATTTGAGATGATATCAGATTCAATTGTGCATATTATGAAAGGCGTTGGAATTACAAATATAGTAAAAGTCCTGGATGACTTCTTGTTGTTAGCCCCAACGAAGTCCGAATGTGATGTGGCTATCAATAAATTCAAATTCATGTGTGATCGCCTCGGCATCCCACTGGTGGCGTCGAAAACATCAGTGGAATCATCGCAACAGATTGTCTTCCTGGGAGTCGAAATTAACACAAGAACAATGGTGGCTAAGCTACCGAAGGACAAGCTGGAAAGGTACAGTCAGGATGCAAGCAATTTCCTGCTGTAGTCATCCACCTCGCTTCGAGAGTTACAGAGCCTGATTGGGAAACTCCAGTTTGCTACGACGGTCATTCCCATTGGCAAACCATTTCTCAGACGTTTGATTGACTCAACAATGGGTAGATGTGTCAACGCGAAAATAGTCATTACCCAGGACATGAGAGCGGATGTCAAAATGTGGCAAATATTCCTGCAGAGCTATAATGGAGTCTCTGTCATAACCTCATATAAGCAATGCAAGGATGACTCCATCAACCTCTTTACAGATGCATCGGATGCAGGTTATGGTGGAACGTATGGTTCTAGTTGGATTCAAGGCAGTTGGAACAAAAAGTGGCGTAGCTTAAATATCGCTGTCAGGGAGTTATACCCAATAGTAGCGCTGATTAGCATGTTTGGTCACCTCTGCCGCAACCAATCCATTGTATTCCAATGCGACAATCAAGCCATTGTAGCATGTATAAACAAACAGACCTCGAAGAACAAAAACATCATGTTGCTCTTGAGACCGCTGGTCCTGAATCTCATGCTTAATAACATCAAGTTTAAAGCTGTTTACATCAAATCTAAAGACAACATCTTAGCAGACGCCATTTCTCGTTTTCAGGAGGATGCAGAATTGTTGACTCGCTATGGGATGAAGCCCTCATCAACGCCGGTGCCCCTCCATCTACAGCCGGAGCAGATGATTACCGACAGCGAGTAAGATCTCTCCTGAACCGTTCCTTAGCCCCAGCAACACGGGCCAATTACAACCATCACATCGCGGCGTTCCAGACCTTTCTTTCGGATCGGGCCCTGCCAAGTACGTACCCGATAAGTGTTTTCGACATCATGGCATTTATCACGTCATTACACGAGTCTGGCAAGAAACACTCCACCATATTAGCTTATGTATCGGCAATTGGATTTGCTCATAAAGTACGGGGTCTGACAGATCCGACCTCTACTTTCTTATTTACGAAGTTGCTAGCGGGAATCAAAAAAGGATCTTATCCAGATGCTAACGACAAACTACAGCCCATTACATTCCACATGTTAAAAGACTTAGTCCATCGCGTAGATGACTTGAGAGTGTCGATATATATACAGACCCTCATTAGAGCAATTATGTCACTCATGTACCACGCTTGCTTACGAATCAGTAAGGTGGGACACTCCGGCAAGGCAGACCACGCCCTTCGCTCATCGCAGGTGTCCTTTTCCCATAAGCCACCTAGTCTCTATCCCCACAAGATCACACTCACGCTGACGACATTCAAACACTCCAAAGCCCCCCAAACAATTCAAGTAAGGCAGATTAAGGACAGCCGGGTGTGTCCTGTCCGTTTGCTGTGGGAGTACAGCAAGACGAAAAGGGCGGGGATAACTTTCTTTTGTGATGAAAACGGAGTCCCAGTCACTCGTTCATTTGTAATGTCGGTATTACGGCAGTTGGTTGGAATGTCATCTTTCTCTGACAAGAGAGTGAACACTCACAGTTTCCGGATAGGCCGGACAACGGACCTAGTAGTACGGGGTGGAGTCAGTGATGCCTACATACGACATGTTGGCCGCTGGTCGTCGAATGCCTACCTGAAATATATCAGATCAATTGTGGTCCTTTAAACTCGTAGCCTGTTGGCGGAATGTCACAGGTGTGACAGGGTTCTTTGCTGGTTGCCTTCTCCCCTCCTGCTCTCTCCCTGTCTTGGCGCAACCCATGCGATGGGTTGTTCGGCGGGTCTCGGTGTTCCCACCAAGACGGGAGAGATCACGTACAATTGATGAGGTCAAAAAAGGACATTTTTTCCCAGTGCATGTGCTCTATACTCAAGACTGGTTATATTAACTCTATACCCAAGACGTTCAGTATTAATTCAAAGGTGCTTATTACCCATGGCGGACCTGACGGCGGAATGATGCAGGCCCGTTCATGTGGGAAGTTATCATGTTCATGCGTTGTTATGAAGTTAGTATTGTTACATTTAATAAATATTTTAACAACCTTTCCTCGTCGGAGTTCTCGCTTCACACAAATCAGCGTTTCAGCACCAGCGCAACGCGTTTGTGGAAGCCATGAACGGAGGTTGATGCACGGCGTCATATGACGCAATCAAACACTGGGCGCATGCGCGCTCTCGCTCCCTTCTCTTCCGCTTCAAAAACCCTCCATCCTCCCCATTTGCCTCCAGGGTTATGGTCCAGAATAGACGGTAGCCCCTATCTCTGTCAGCGGAATGTTGCAGGGGCCTGGCGGGTCTCGGTGTTCCCACCAAGACGGGAGAGATCACGTACAATTGATGAGGTCAAAAAAGGACATTTTTTCCCAGTGCATGTGCTCTATACTCAAGACTGGTTATATTAACTCTATACCCAAGACGTTCAGTATTAATTCAAAGGTGCTTATTACCCATGGCGGACCTGACGGCGGAATGACGCAGGCCCGTTCATGTGGGAAGTTATCATGTTCATGCGTTGTTATGAAGTTAGTATTGTTACATTTAATAAATATTTTAACAACCTTTCCTCGTTGGAGTTCTCGCTTCACACAAAACATTCCTGGCTATTATTCTTTTTTTTCCAATTGCACCCCTCCTTGCTATGCGCCCTACTTTCTCTGCGCCCCCTCCTTGCTATGAACCCGGGTGGAGAGCAAGGAGGCAGGAGCGTAATTTTCAAGGAAAATGTGGGGGGGGGACACGCAGTGACACTGTCGGAATCGGCTATCAGATCTGCGAATAAACATTCAATTTTGCATGGCATGGTAAGCTGCCTGAGCAGAAAGGTGTAGGACTTGTCTTTCAGAACTGCTCCCTACCAAATTTACCCCAAGAGGAATTACCACAAGAGATTTTTTAAACTCAAAAAGTGGGGGGGGGGACATTTCATATTGTGTCCCCCAGGGTCAAATATGTTGGGGGGACATGTCCCCCCGTCCCCCACCAAATTACGTCCATGCAAGGAGGGAGCACAGAGCAAGGAGCGGCCACAGAGCAAGTAGGGGGCATAGCAAGAAGGGGGCGCAGAGCAATTGAGGAGGTGGCGCAGGGCAAGGAGGGGCTGCAGAGCAAGGAGGGGCACCTAGCAGGAAGGGGGAGGAGAAGAAGTAGGGGTGGAGAGCAAGGAGGGGGTGCAGAGCAAGGAGGGGGCAAAGAGCAAGTAGGGGTGCATAGCAAGGACCTATAGTTTCTCTGCACCCCCTTCTTGCTATGTTTCCTCCTTGCTCTGTGCCCCCCTCCTTGCCCTGTGCCCCCTCCTTACTCTGCGCCCCTTCTTGCTGTGCGCCCTCCAGTGCTGGGCAATGCAAACAAAATTGGACTTCCACAAACGCAAATCAGCAAACCTGATCCACAACTTCCACAAACGCAAATTCACAAACTTTTTGAGATTTGACAATAGCTGGTGCAAATGCAAACGCAAACACAAACACAAACCATAATTGCGATAAATAGGCCTAGCTATATGTGTTGCTACAGACACAATTTAAGTTAAATATGAGATGGTAAAAGGCATTTGACATTGACCAATTACTTGACTAGGCTTAAAAATTTGATATTCGCCGAAAATATTACTGTTCATCAATATATTCAACATATTGCTGTGATGTCATGTGTCGTGATTGTGACCTCATGTGTGATCTGAAGTAGTGCCACAAATATGTAAATCAAGAATAGTGGATCATATTTGAATTAGAGATGGTGGATCATATTTAAATTAGGGATGGTGGATCACAAAATTATATCCCATAGGCTGTTCCTCGTGGGTTTTCCATGGGGATCACTGCCAAGTGTGGGATGTTTAATATATTCTACTATCATCCCAAATGTAATTCATCTTAATTCTACTATCATCCCAAATGTAATTCATCTGTATTTTCCTGTCATCCCAAATGTAATTCATCTCTATTCTACTATCATCCCAAATGTAATTCATCTCTATTCTCCTATCATCCCAAATGTAATTCATCTTTGTTCTACAATCATCCCAAATGTAATTCATCTCTATTCTCCGATCATCCCAAATGTAATTCATCTCTATTCTACTGTCATCCAAATGTAATTCATCTCTATTCTACTATCATCCCAAATGTAATTCATCTCTATTCTACCAACTTCCCAAATGTAATCCATATGAATTCTACTGTCATCCCAATGTGTTTCATCTATTTTCTACTGTCATCCCAAATGTAATTCATCTCTATTCCTCTATCATCCCGATGTAATTCATTTCTGCTCTATTATCATCCAAAATATAATTCATCACTTTCCTACTATCATCCCTAATGTATTTCGTTCCTATCTACCTGTCATCCCATATTTAGTTCATCTCTTTTCACCTATCATCCCAAACATAATTCATCTCTATTCTACCAATATGTAACTGGCACTGCCATGGAATTCGCGCTGCATTGTCATAGAACTACTGCATTATCTTCAACATTCCATGCAGAAGGCCAACGTATCGTTTTAAAGGACTGGGCAAATGGGCAGATAGATAAGATTAGATAGATACGATCAGATCTCTAGATAAGATTAGATAGATAGATAGATAGATAGATAGACAGATTGCACTAAATTGTTGATTAGGGTGTTTCAGGTGCCCCCAATATTTTCCGATCCTGCTTGACTTTGGTCTGGTATTGAAGTTTATACAGTTGAAGTCAAATGTAAAATTTTGGCCCATTCTATAAATACCTACCTTTACCAGAATTCACTTGAAGTTTATAATGTAATTCCCCATTGGCGAACTTGCAAATCCTGAAGATATTGCAAAAATCAATGAAGGAATAGATATTTTTTCCTCAATCCATAGTTTCTGAGTAAGTTTTGGGAGGGCAATTCAAATCTGGCATCAGCTATTTTATAGCAGGTCTTCAAAATGAGCCAGCAAATGTTGAATTTCCTAAAATTCTGCCATTTTATGCAGATTTTCACAAATTTGCAGCTTGGCAAATGGGGTTATACAAATTTGAATTTCCCTCCCAAAACTTACTCAGGAACTGTGGATTGAGAAAAAAAATATCGATTTCTTCATTGGTTTTTGAAATATCTTGAGAATTAGCATGCTCGCCAATGGGGAATTACATTATAAACTTCAAGTGAATTCTAGTAAAGGTAAGTATTTATAGAATGGGCCAAAATTTTACCTGTGACTTACTATATGAACTGCAATACCAGACCAAGGTCAAGCTGGATGGGAAAATATTGGGGGCACCTGAAACACCCTATTGTTGATGTTACATAACTGAGATCAATAAAACCATAGCTACGAGGGGTGTCCCAAAAGTTCTGACCAATTTTTTTGGCAGACCTTTCTATTTGAAATAGCTAAATGAAATTTTCACAGAATAAATTTCAGGTATTTGACCATCTATTTTGAAAAAATCAAGACTGTAAGAAGTGTTTAAGTCACTCTTCTGTTACTATGGTTACGAGAGGTCAGTGCACTCAGCGCAGCTCAATTTCTCAGACGAAATTCAGCAAATTAGCTATGTTAAAAGTCAGAGAATTTATAGTAAAAAAGCAAATGATTGCAAGAAAATGTATTTCATGATAAGCTTGCAGTCTTTCAATATATATATTCCATTAAATTATAAACATTTATTTATATTTCAACCTGATCAGCTGAGGCAATTACCAAAGGCTCTTTCTAGCAGTTGCCTAACAGCGCGTGAGACGGTTAGGTTGAAACAATCTGCTGTCATGAGGCAGTGCTCAAGAATCTTAGGTTCTAAACCCAATCTCATCTGCTTTAATTACCAGATTTGGCCTTCTGTAACTTTGTGCGATACTAAAATATATATACCAGTTCAAAAATTAAAGAAATAATAGTCATAACGATAAATGAAGCAGTCGCCACATACACTGAAATTCCACAATTTAGGAACAGTCCAGTTTGGAGGACCCAGGTGAACGCCTCAGCACACGGGTTAAACTGATTCACAGTGACTTTAAATGTAAATGAAAAACTTTGAGATACTATTAGGTTTCCAAATAATATTTTTCATGATCATCCATTGCATATTTACAGTAAATTCCTTGGTTATTTACAAGTCTGGACACTTCCCAGCTGACAAAAACTGGTGGTTAACTGAGAGTTATCACGTGAAATTGCCCCTAAGTTATCACGTGGAAAACTGATAGGTTATTGCAAATGCTAACCACGTGATTTTGTCACCAGTTAACCACGTGATTTTCTGGGGGCAATCTCACCAGTTAACCACATGATTTTCTGGGGAATATCTTCACCAGTTAACCACGTGATTTTCTGGGGGCAATCTTCACCAGTTAACCACGTGATTTTCTGGGGGCAATCTTCACCAGTTAACCACGTGATTGTCTGCGGGCCATTTTCACCAGTTAACCACATGATTTTCTGGGGGGCAATCTTCACCAGTTGAAAATATTTGAGAAGAGGCAAAATCTCCCATCGGTTAACTTGGCTCTTCATCAAGCCAGTCAACTTGGACAGTTTCAAGCAATATTTTGGGCTTTCAATAGCTGTGGAGCTGAAGTAAAGCCACAAGAACTTGCTGAAAATTTGTCACAACCAGTGTGATGCAGTGAGTCTCTTTTCAGTCTTCTTAAGGGGTTATCAGAATCAAGGATTGCAGTCATACATGATTCACATTTCCGATAACTAGTCTTTTGTAATAATATCCAACATATGCTCCTTTTTGAGCTAATAAGCATCATTAGACCATATACTGTGCATTAATTCAGATTTAGAAATCATAATCATTTGTTTAATTAGTATAAACTCAGTTAAAGTAAACTTAGTGCGGAACTCGGTAAACAGCTGTGTTTCTAGTACAGCTGGCTCCATCTGTATTTCTGTTGGGCAATCTTCACCAGATAACCACGTGAAGAAAAACACGTGATAACTCTCAGTTATGTCATGAAGATGGTCAAGCGTTAATCTGGTGACATTCATCACGTGGTTATCCCATGAAAATGTTGGGGAGTTTTTTCACGTGAAGAAAAACACGTGATAACTCTCAGTTATGTCATGAAGATGGTCAAGCGTTAATCTGGTGACATTCATCAAGTGGTAATCCCGTGAAAATGTGGGTGTTTTTCTCACGTGAACAAAAACACATGATAACTCTCAGTTATGTCATGTTCACCAGTTTCCCCCCGTGTTTATCACGTGAACTTCACGTGCATTGTCAGCTGTGTTAGATTTGGCCTAGAAATTTGAGCTGTGCTGGGTGCCCTGACCTTCTGTTTCCATGGCAACAGAAAAGTTATTTAAAATGTTGGAACAGGTACCATATTTTCAAAATGGATAGTGCAATACCTGAAATTGATTCTGTGAAAATTTCACACAGCTACTTCAAATAGAAAGGTCTGCCAAAACAATTGGTCAGAACTTTTGGGACACCCCTCGTATTCAGAGGTGACTGTTTACTATTAGGCTGTTACATAAATTGTTGATAGTTAATGAAGATTATGTAATCTTAAGTGTTGATTTCTTACTTGGTGATCATTTTAAGTAATTAACATTTGTATTGATTTTTATTCACTTCTTGCAACCAGGTGGTATGGAAATAATTATTTCCAATGTTGATACACATGTTGATTTAAATCCCTGAAATATGTAATTGGAGGTTGTTATAGGACAAGACTGAAATTTTAAATCTACTTCGGAATTTATTTAACATATTTTAACTATTTACCAAACTAAACTGTGACTAAACTACTAGCTCCACTTTTATGGCAACTACAAGCACTTCCTGTTCAGGCAGTCACTGCAGACACTGCAGACAGGAGCACCACACATAATGAGCTGTGCTTGTGCTAATTAAGTGAGCTTCGCTCATGGCTGCGCTCATATTATCCCAAATGTAATCCATCTCTGTTCTTCTTTTGTGCCAAATGTTATTCATGTCTCTTTAACCTTTTTTCCAAAATGTAATTCATGATCCGAAATATAATTCATCTCTGCTCTACTATCATCCCAAATGTAGTTCATCTCTATTCTACTTTCATCCCAAATGTAATTCATCTCTACACGTATTCTACTATCATCTCAAATGTAATTCATTTCTATTCTACTATCATACCACATGCAATTCATCCCAAATGTAATTTATCTCTATTATACTATCATTCCCAAATGTAATTCATCTCTATTCTACTATCATCCCAAATGTAATTTATCTCTATTCTACTGTCATCACAAATGTAGTTAATCTCTATTCTATTATCATCCCAAATGTACTTCATCTATTCTACTATCATTCCAAATGTAATCCATCTCTATTCTACCATCATTCCAAAATTAATGCAATTCATCTTTATTCTACTATCATCCCAAATGTAGTTCCTCTCTATTCTAATAAAATCCCAAATATAATTCATCTTTATTCTACTATCATCCCACTGTAATTCATCTGTATTTTCCTATCATCCCAAATGTAATTCATCTCGATTCTACTGTTATTCCAAATGTAATTCATCTCTATTCTATTGTCATTCCAAATGTAATTCATCTCTATTCTACTGTCATCCCAAATGTAATTCATCTCTATTCTATTATCATCCCAAATGTAATTCACCTCTATTCTACTATCATCCCAAATGTAATTCATCTCTATTCTACTGTCATCCAAATGTAATTCATCTCCATTCTACTATCATCCCAAATGTAATTCATCTCTATTCTACTATCATCCCAAATGTAATTCATCTCTATTCTACTATCATCCCAAATGTAATTCATCTCTATTCTACTATCATCCCAAATGTAATTCATCTCGATTCTACTGTTATTCCAAATGTAATTCATCTCTATTCTACTGTCATCCCAAATGTAATTCATCTCTATTCTACTGTCATCCAAATGTAATTCATCTTCATTCTACTATCATCCCAAATTTAATTCATCTCTATTCTACTGTCATCCCAAATGTAATTCATCTCTATTCTACTATCATCCCAAATGTAATTCATCTCTATTCTATCATCCCAAATGTAATTCACCTCTATTCTACTATCATCCCAAATGTAATTCATCTGTATTCTACTATCATACCAAATGTAATTCACCTCTATTCTACTATCATCCCAAATGTAATTCATCTCTATTCTACTGTCATCCAAATGTAATTCATCTTCATTCTACTATCATCCCAAATGTAATTCATCTCTATTCTACTGTCATCCCAAATGTAATTCATCTCTATTCTACTATCATCCCAAATGTAATTCATCTCTATTCTATCATCCCAAATGTAATTCACCTCCATTCTACTATCATCCCAAATGTAATTGATCTCTAATCTACTATCATCTCAAATGCAATCATCTCTATTCTACTATCGTCCCAAATGTAATTGATCTCTATTCTATCATCCCAAATGTAGTTCACCTCTATTCTACTATCATCCCAAATGTACTTCATCTCTATTCTACTATCATCCCAAATGTAATTGATCTCTAATCTACTATCATCTCAAATGCAATCATCTCTATTCTACTATCATCCCAAATGTATTTCATCTCCATTCTACTATCATCCCAAATGTAATGCACCTCTATTCTACTATCATCCCAAATGTAATTAATCTCTATTCTACTGTCATCCAAATGTAATTCATCTCCATTCTACTATCATCCAAAATGTAATTCACCTCTATTCTACTATCATCCCAAATGTAATTCATCTCTATTCTAATGTCATCCAAATGTAATTCATCTCTATTCTACTATCATTCCAAATGTACTTGACCTCTAATCTATTATCATCCCAAATTTAATTAATCTCTATTCTACTGTCATCCAAATGTAATTCATCTCCATTCTACTATCATCCCAAATGTAATTCACCTTTATTCTACTATCATCCCAAATATAATTCATCTCTATTCTACTGTCATCCAAATGCAAGCATCTCTATTCTACTATCATCCCGAATGTACTTGACCTCTAATCTATTATCATCCCAAATGTAATTCATCTCTATTCTACTGTCATCCAAATGTAATTCATCTCGATTCTACTATCATCCCAAATGTAATTCATCTCTATTCTACTATCATCCCAAATGTAATTCATCTCGATTCTACTGTTATTCCAAATGTAATTCATCTCTATTCTACTGTCATCCCAAATGTAATTCATCTCTATTCTACTGTCATCCAAATGTAATTCATCTTCATTCTACTATCATCCCAAATTTAATTCATCTCTATTCTACTGTCATCCCAAATGTAATTCATCTCTATTCTACTATCATCCCAAATGTAATTCATCTCTATTCTATCATCCAAAATGTAATTCACCTCCATTCTACTATCATCCCAAATGTAATTCATCTCTATTCTACTATCATACCAAATGTAATTCACCTCTATCCTACTATCATCCCAAATGTAATTCATCTTTATTCTACTGTCATCCAATGTAATTCATCTTCATTCTACTATCATCCCAAATTTAATTCATCTCTATTCTACTGTCATCCCAAATGTAATTCATCTCTATTCCACTATCATCCCAAATGTAATTCATCTCTATTCTATCATCCCAAATGTAATTCACCTCTATTCTACTATCATCCCAAATGTAATTGATCTCTAATCTACTATCATCTCAAATGCAATCATCTCTATTCTTCCATCGTCCCAAATGTAATTGATCTCTATTCTATCATCCCAAATGTAATTGATCTCTATTCTATCATCCCTCATGTAATTCACCTCTATTCTACTATCATCCCAAATGTAATTCATCTCTATTCTACTATCATCCCAAATGTAATTGATCTCTAATCTACTATCATTTCAAATGCAATCATCTCTATTCTACTATCATCCCATATGTATTTCATCTCTATTCTACTATCATCCCAAATGTAATGCACCTCTATTCTACTATCATCCCAAATGTAATTCATCTCTATTCTACTGTCATCCAAATGTAATTCATCTCCATTCTACTATCATCCCAAATGTAATTCATCTCTATTCTACTATCATCCCAAATGTAATTCATCTCTATTCTACTGTCATCCAAATGCAAGCATCTCTATTCTACTATCATCCCAAATGTACTGGACCTCTAATCTATTATCATCCCAAATGTAATTCATCTCTATTCTACTATCATCCCAAATGTAATTCACCTTTATTCTACTATCATCCCAAATATACTTCATCTCTATTCTACTGTCATCCAAATGCAAGCATCTCTATTCTACTATCATCCCAAATGTAATTGACCTCTAATCTATTATCATCCCAAATGTAATTCATCTCTATTCTACTGTCATCCAAATGTAATTCATCTCCATTCTACTATCATCCCAAATGTAATTCACCTTTATTCTACTATCATCCCAAATATACTTCATCTCTATTCTACTGTCATCCAAATGCAAGCATCTCTATTCTACTATCATCCCAAATGTAATTGACCTCTAATCTATTATCATCCCAAATGTAATTCATCTCTATTCTACTGTCATCCAAATGTAATTCATCTCCATTCTACTATCATCCCAAATAAAATTCACCTCTATTCTACTATCATCCCAAATGTAATTCATCTCTATTCTACTGTCATCCAAATGCAAGCATCTCTATTCTACTATCATCCCAAATGTACTTGACCTCTAATCTATTATCATCCCAAATGTTATTCATCTCTATTCTACTGTCATTCAAATGTAATTCATCTCCATTCTATTGTCATTCCAAATGTATTTCATCTCTATTCTACTATCATCCCAAATGTAATTGATCTCTAATCTACTATCATCCCAAAAGTAATTCATCTCTATTCTACTATCATCCCAAATGTAATTAATCTCCATTCTACTATCATCCCAAATGTAATTCATTCCAATCTGCTATTATCCCAAATGTAATTAATCTCCATTCTACTATCATCCCAAATGTAATTCATCTCTATTCTTTTATCATCCCAAATGTAATTGATCTCTAATCTACTATCATCCCAAAAGTAATTCATCTCTATTCTACTATCATCCCAAATGTAATTAATCTCCATTCTACTATCATCCCAAATGTAATTCATTCCAATCTGCTATTATCCCAAATGTAATTAATCTCCATTCTACTATCATCCCAAATGTAATTCATCTTTATTCTACTATCATCCCACTGTAATTCATCTGTATTTTCCTATCATCCCAAATTTATTTCATCTCTATTCTACTATTATCCCAAATGTATTTCATCTCTATTCTCCTATCATGCCAAATGTGGTCCAACTCATCATCCAAATGAAATTCATTTCTGCTCTATTATCATCTCAAATGTAATTCATCTCTATTCTCCTATTGTCCCAAATTTATTCATCTCTATACTACTATCACCCCGAATGCAATTCACCTCTATTCTACTGTCATTCCAAATGCAATTCATCTCTAATCTGCTATCATCCCAAATTTATTAATCTGTATTCTACTGTCATCCCAAATGTAATTCACCTCTATTCTACTATCATCCCAAATGTAATTCATTTCTATTCTACTATCATCCCAAATGTAATTCATCTCTATTCTACTATCATCCCAAATGTAATTCACCTCTATTCTACTAACATCCCAAATGTAATTCATCTCTATTCTACTATCATCCCAAATGTAATTCATCTCTATTCTACTATCATCCCAAATGTAATTCACCTCTATTCTACTGTCATCCCAAATGTAATTTATCTCTATTCTACTATCATCACAAATTTAATTTATCTCTATTTACTATCATCCCTATCTACTATCATCCCAGATGTAATTCATCCCTATCTACTATAATCCCAAATTTTATTCATAACTATTCTATTATCATCCCAAATGTAATTCATCTCTAATCTACTATCATCCCAAATGTAATTCATCTCGATTCTACTATCATCCCAAATGTGATTCATCTTTATTCTACTATCATCCCAAATGTAATTCATCTCTATTCTACTGTCATTCCAAATGTAATTCATCCCGATTCTGCTATAATCCCAAATGTATTTCATCTCCATTCTACAATCATCCCAAATGTAATTCATCTCCATTATACTATCATCCCAAATTTTATTCATCTCTATTCTACTGTCATCCCAAATGTAATTCATCTCGATTCTACTGTCAATCCAAATGTAATTCATCTCTGTTCTACTATCATCCCAAATGTAGTTAATCTCCAATCTACTATCATCCCAAAAGTAATTCATTCCAATCTGCTATTATCCCAAATGTAATTAATCTCCATTCTACTATCATCCCAAATGTAATTCATCTCTATTCTACTATCATCCCAAATGTAATTAATCTCCATTCTACTATCATCCCAAATGTAATTCATCTCTATTCTTCTATCATCCAAAATGTAATTGATCTCCAATCTACTATCATCCCAAAAGTAATTCATCTCTATTCTACTATCATCCCAAATGTAATTAATCTCCATTCTACTATCATCCCAAATGTAATTCATTCCAATCTGCTATTATCCCAAATGTAATTAATCTCCATTCTACTATCATCCCAAATGTAATTCATCTCTATTCTACTATCATCCCACTGTAATTCATCTGTATTTTCCTATCATCCCAAATTTATTTCGTCTCTATTCTACTATTATCCCCAATGTATTTCATCTCTATTCTCCTATCATGCCAAATGTGGTCCAGCTCTATTCTACTATCATCCCAATGAAATTCATTTCTGCTCTATTATCATCTCAAATGTAATTCATCTCTATTCTCCTATTGTCCCAAATTTATTCATCTCTATACTACTATCACCCCGAATGCAATTCACCTCTATTCTACTGTCATTCCAAATGCAATTCATCTCTAATCTGCTATCACCCCAAATTTATTAATCTGTATTCTACTGTCATCCCAAATGTAATTCACCTCTATAATAATAATAATAATAATATGGATTTATATAGCGCTAATTTCAGTAAACTGCTCATCAGCGCTTTTTCAGATCAGATCACTTGTAGGAATTCTGAAACAAATGGGTTTTTAGATTCTTCTTGAAGCTTTCTAATGTTTGTGCAGTTCTCACTTTTTCAGGCAAAGTGTTCCAGAGTTTTGGTGCTGCATAGGAAAATGCTCGATCTTCAAACTTATTTTTGTTGCATGGAGCAGGCTCTGCTAACAGCAGCTTGTGGTTGCTTCTCAGGTTATGTTCTTGTTGAGATTTGACTTGAACAAGTTCTTGGATGTATTGCGGTGCCTGATTGTTAAGTGCCTTCCATGTAGTTGTCATCAATTTAAACTGAATTCTTGCTGTGATTGGTAACCAGTGCAGTTGTTTCCTACTCTGGCTGACACTTTCATGTTTTTTCAATCTCTCAATTAAACGAACTGCCGAGTTTTGAGCAACCTGAAGTTTATTTATCAATCGGGTAGCAGTGCCATACAACAGCCCATTTCCGTAGTCTAAATGAGGAGTGACAAGTGCATTGACAGCAGTTTTAACTACTTCTTTGTCCAGGTTTTTTCGGAGTTTCGATAGGTTTCTCAGATTGAAATATGCACTACGACACATTTTGTTGATCTGCTTCTCCATGGTCATATTTTTGTCGAAGAGCACTCCTAAATTGCGGACATGGTTGGCAATTTTGATTTCAACATTGTCAACATTGATAGATGTCATTTGAAGTTTCTTCAGTTGGTTTGGTGCTCCAATCAGAAGAAGTTCAGTTTTATCTCCATTATTGCACAGCTTGTTGTCATGCAAGAAATTTCTGATTTCAGCAATACAATTTTCCATTTTCAGTTTTGCATGTTCTTCACCCAAAAAGGTTGGTTTAAACGACAGGATAAGTTGCTCATCATCAGCGTACTTCTGATCGTGAACTTCATTTCTACGTGCTACTTCACTGACTGGGGCAACATAGGAGTTAAATAAGATTGGTCCGAGTTTGGAACCTTGAGGAACTCCAAAACTGAGAGGAAGTTTGCTTGACGTTTTATCATTTATTATCACTGACTGTGCCCTTTCAGAGATATAAGATTTGAACCATCTTAAGGCTGCACTTTGCACCCCATACCTGTTACGCAGTCTTTCTAACAAAATCCCATGATCAATTGTGTCGAATGCAGCAGACAAGTCCAGCAATACTAGCATTGTCACTTCCCCATTGCTCAGATTAAGCATAACATCATTGTGGATTTTTGTTAAGAGAGTTTCTGTGCTATGAAATTGCTTGTATGCTGATTGTTTTTCATCCTCAAGATTGTTCTGAGTGAGGTGATCAACATACTGTTTGATTACAGCACTCTCAATGATTTTACTCAGAAAAGAAAGGTTAGAGACTGGCCGGTAGTTCTTTTTGATCAATTCAAGACCTTCTTTCTTCAAAAGTGGTTTGACAAGAGCATGCTTTAGTTCAAGGGGCATTTCTCCCAGCGTTAATGACATATTAACAATTTTCGTTATGATTGGCAGAAATTCATCAATACATTCAAGCAGTAGCCAGGTTGGCATTGGATCTAGTTGGCAGTGTTTGACTGGCATTTCAGTGATGAGTTTCTTAACTTCTTGTTCTGATAGAGACTTAAACTGATGTAAATTGTGGCTGAGGTTGGTTTGAGAGGCATCGGTTGTGATCTTCGTTCCTGAATCTAATTTAGATCTGATGATTTTTATCTTTTCATCAAAGAAGTTGTTGAAATCATTCGCTAGTTCTGTTTCATTTGTGTGATGGGGAAGAGGCAGATCTTGTTTTCTGTTGAGTTGAGAATTTAGAAGTTTGAACATCGCCTTAGAATTTCCTTTTGTGGCTTGAATTTTACACCTGAGATCGTCTGATTTAAGCTGATTAAGCTTTTCATTGAGAGCATTTCGTTTTTCTTTCAAGATATTCCAGTCTTTTTCTAAACCAGTTCTTCTCCATAATTTTTCTGCTTTTCTCTTTTCCTTTTTAAAAGGCTTTATTTCTTGATTTGTGAATGGGTTGGGTTTGCGCACTGTCACAAGTTTAGTCTTAACAGGGGCATGTCTGTCAAAAATCTTTTCAGTTGATTTGTAGAGTGACACAAGTCTGTTCAAGTAGACTGATCGATTATGGTGTTGTAGTTTTTGTGACAGATGCTGTTCAATGTCTTTCTTGAATTTGGCTATGTTTATGCTGCGGGTCTTTCGGAAGGAAATCTTTTTCTGTGGATTCTTGCCCTTGTTAATGTCTATATTAAAGAGAATACAGTTATGGTCCGACAGTAGGTCACTGACAGCACAATCTATGAGAGTTGTTGTTTTATTGGTTATCACCAAATCAAGTGTGTTTCCGTCTTTGTGTGTTGGTGAAGATACATGTTGAACAAGGTCAAACATTTCAAGAATGTTGTTAAATTGGATAACTTTGGCATCGTCTGGTTTATTCACATGAAAGTTGAAGTCTCCGACTACTATAGTTTCATTGTGATAAGTCTGATAGTGGGATAAGAAGTTTGTGAATTCATTAAAGAATTCTGATAAACTGTATTTGTTCTTTTTAGAGGGTTCTGGCCTGTACACCACAAGAATCGTGACAATTCTTCCATTTAATTGCAACTGAATTTCCATGTGCTCAAAAGTCTTTGTTTTCATGCTTTCTTTCTTCATTGCTCTAATGCCTGTCTTTATAATGCATCCTACTCCACCTCCAGGTCTACCCTCACGTGATGAACCCAAGTAGAAACATTCACCATTTCTTTCCAGTTCACCAATTTCAACTCTATCATCTGCTTTTAGCCAGGTCTCAGTGAAAAGAAAAACGTCAAGATCAAATTCATCTCTGAAATCTTTCACAACTTGTGTTTTCTGTCGTATACTTTGAGCATTCCATATGCAAGCTTTCAGTGGGCGGGACCCCCTCGGATTTTCAGAGCCAAGTCGAGTGTCTGTTTCTGCAAAATTATTAAATTTATGTCCTTGAGTCGCTATATATCCATGACCAGTAGTTGTTCTTATCATTTGACTTGAACCATGTCCATTTCCCAAATCTCTTAAACCAAAGCGCACCACATCAGAGTACAGCTTGACTGGTTGGGACATACTTAAGCTGTCAGTATTCAATATCCGCGGGCAACTGTGTGCGAGTGCTACATATAGGGAACCCAAGCAACGAGTGCTATGTTCAGACAGCAAAATCAGGTTAATATGATAAGCAAGTTTATCAGGCAAGTTGGTTCAGTTCGCAAGTGCTACGTACAGGCAACACAAGCTAATTTGTTTGTAAAGCACGTTTTTGTCTGGTTCGCTAGTGTTACGAACAGGCAATTCAAGCAAGGGAGTTTGTTAGGCAAGTTTGTCAGGCAAGTTGGCTCAGTTCGCAAGTGCTACGTACAGGCAACACAAGCAAGTTAATTTGTTAGGCAAGTTTGTCAGGCAAGTTGGCTCAGTTCGCAAGTGCTACGTACAGGCAACACAAGCAAGTTAGTTTGTTAGTCAAGTTTTTGGCTGGTTCGCAAGTGCTATGTACAGGCAACACAAGCAATTAAGTTTGTTAGGCAGGTTTGTCAGACAAGTTGGCTCAGTTCGCAAGTGCTACGTACAGGCAACACAAGCAAGTTGTAGTTTGTTAGGCAGGTATGTCAGGCAAGTTGGCTCAGTTCGCAAGTGTAACGTATAAGCAACACAAGCCAGTTAGTTTGTTAGTCAAGTTTTTGGCTGGTTCGCAAGTGCTACGTACAGGCAACACAAGCAAGTTAGTTTGTTAGGCAGGTTTGTCAGGCAAGTTGGCTCAGTTCGCAAGTGCTACGTATAGGCAACACAAGCAAGTTAGTTTGTTAAGCAAGTTTTTGGCTTGTTCGCAAGTGCTACGTATAGGCAACACAAGCAAGTTAGTTTGTTAGGCAAGTTTTTGGCTGGTTCGCAAGTGCTACGTACAGGCAACACAAGCAAGTTAGTTTGTTAGGCAAGTTTGTCAGGCAAGTTGGCTCAGTTTTCAAGTGCTACGTATAGGCAACACAAGCAAGTTAGTTTGTTAGGCAAGTTGGTCAGGCAAGTTGGCTCAGTTCGCAAGTGCTACGTACAGGCAACACAAGCAAATTAGTTTGTTAGGCAAGTTGGCTCAGTTCTCAAGTGCTACGTATAGGCAACACAAGCAAGTTAGTTTGTTAAGCAAGTTTTTTGTTGGTTCGCAAGTGCTACGTACAGGCAACACAAGCAAGTTAAGATTGTTAGGCAGGTTTGCTGGGAGTTAGTTTGAATCAAGGACCAATCAATTTGTGACTGACCGAAGAAGTAAGTAAGAATCGATGACCAATCAATTAGTGACTGACCAAAAGAGCAAGGTAGAATCAGGGATCAATCAATTTGTGACTGACCGAAAGATTAAGTTCGAATCGAGGATCAGTCAATTAGTGACTGACCAAAAGAGTTTAATAAGAGTAGAGGATCAATCAAATTGTGACTGACTGATTATTTGGTGAGGAAAGTTAGATCAGTTCAAGTGCTACGTACTGAAAGCAAAAGTTATAACAATACAGGTTATAACGATAATGAATAATATATATAAAATTTTAATTTTTGATATATATATTTTAAAAATTTTTTTTTCAAAATGAAATAACTATAAAGATAGTAATAAGATGTACAACAGATAAATATATAAATTATAGCAGGTTAATATATAAAGTAAATTTATTGAGAACAATTTATGTTGTCTGTTTGGCTGAGCAAGGGCTGGTGGTGAGTTGAGATCTAGGATGTGTATTGGCAGTGTTGAGCTCTTCAAAACTTAAAATCCCCAATTTCTAATGCTGTCAAGTGTTGATATAAGTGTCTGGAATGATGAGTGAGTGCTGAAGAGACAAAATATGGTGATTAGATCTATAGCTTTTCAGGTTCAAAAACGAAGGTAAAATGAGCGAAAATCGAGGTCAAAACAATGTGTATTGGAGCCAGAAACGATGTTGAAAATTGCAGGTAAGAAAATGGCAAAGTTTTGCACTAAAATCGCTTGGAAATAGCACAAAAATGGTAAATAACAGGTTAGAAACACTTTACCGACAATCACACACAAGAACAGCAGTTAAATAACCCCAGAGCTTGTTTAAAAGATGAAAATATCCACTGCTGAAGTTCCACTGTGCTCACAGCCAGAAGCGCCACCTGTCTATTCTACTATCATCCCAAATGTAATTCATTTCTATTCTACTATCATCCCAAATGTAATTCATCTCTATTCTACTATCATCCCAAATGTAATTCACCTCTATTCTACTAACATCCCAAATGTAATTCATCTCTATTCTACTATCATCCCAAATGTAATTCATATCTATTCTACTATCATCCCAAATGTAATTCACCTCTATTCTACTGTCATCCCAAATGTAATTTATCTCTATTCTACTATCATCACAAATTTAATTTGTCTCTATTTACTATCATCCCTATCTACTATCATCCCAGATGTAATTCATCCCTATCTACTATAATCCCAAATTTTATTCATAACTATTCTATTATCATCCCAAATGTAATTCATCTCTAATCTACTATCATCCCAAATGTAATTCATCTCGATTCTACTATCATCCCAAATGTGATTCACCTTTATTCTATTATCATCCCAAATGTAATTCATCTCTATTCTACTGTCATTCCAAATGTAATTCATCCCGATTCTGCTATAATCCCAAATGTATTTCATCTCCATTCTACAATCATCCCAAATGTAATTCATCTCCATTATACTATCATCCCAAATTTTATTCATCTCTATTCTACTGTCATCCCAAATGTAATTCATCTCGATTCTACTGTCAATCCAAATGTAATTCATCTCTGTTCTACTATCATCCCAAATGTAGTTAATCTCCATTCTACTGTCATCCCGAATCCAATTTATCTCTGTTCTATTAAAATTCCAAATGTAATTTATCTCTATTCCAATGTAAATGCAACCTATTTCCTTTCCACTATGATCCTAAATGTAGTATATATCTCACTCATTATTAAGTTATCCAGATTTGTTTGCCCATTTGAAAGAATTGCTGCTGTTTGAAGTTCAATCAATCCTCCACTACAAACAATGAAGGCAATGCCCATTCATGAACACATGCATGAATTGGAGCATGACATTATAATTTTGACACAGTTTCGTGAAAGTAGGTCACAATTCTGTTGCCCCTCCTCACCTGTCAGTTTCACCTGGCATTACAAGGCAGACAGTATGTTTACATACATAGTGATTAGATTATATTGTATGTTAAACTGACACACTTACCATAGAAGAAATATGTGGATTATCTTGATGGAAAGACGACAGCCTCCAGATGACGAGTGTGCAAATGGAGTTCCTTATGACTCATACAGATAATAGTATGCCATAATGTATATCAAAAGACGTTATATCAGTATAAACCTCCAGCAATATTTGTATATAGAGGACACTGAATTTTCAACAACATTCTAGTAAAAAAAATTATTTTCTGTGAAAACATGGATCTATTACATCAAGTGGAACAAGTGTATTTCCTGGTAATGGTACATTTGTTGCTGGAAAGGACTACAAAGGGGGAAGATCCCGATTGCCCTCGTGATAGATGTAATGACGGAAGATGTCCACGGAATTATTACGAACATTGTCCAGAATACCGATGTGAATCGTTAGGATTAAGAAGATGTTCGGGAAGTCTCCTGTGTGTTCCATCTACCAGAAGTTGTCCTGGGGAACAATGCGCGTTATCTGAGCTGTTGTGTTTGGACGGGACGTGTGTTGGCGTTTATGAGGAGTGTCGTGATGGGAGCGAGGGCTGCTCAAATTCATTCAAACGCTGTGCAAATGGCGAATGTCAGTTGAAAATCGCACGGTGCCCAGAAGACCCTTGTCCCCATAACTTTCCTTTTAAATGCGACAAAGAGTGCAAACCTATGAGTGTGATCTGTGATAATTACCGAGACTGTGAACAGGGAGAGGATGAATTTGCATGTAACGAAGCCACCAGTGAATTGTGGTACCTGCTGCTGTTACTGCTGATTCCAGCTTTTTGTTGTTGCTACTACTCCTATAAAGGATGTACTCAAAAAGAAAAACCAAGATATGCTACTGATATTGACATTGCCATAACTAACATCAATAACATTAATACCAATATGAGCAACTTCACCATGACCAGTCCAACGACAGGTCCCTCACAGAGTCAGCGGAATCGTCCAAACCCAGGTTCCCAGTTACACTCATCTTACGATCACAGTCAAGCTTCTTTGCAAGATGGTGCTTCCCTGAATCCAATTGACCTCCAAATACAAAATCACAATCCCCAAGGTCAATACCCATTTCCAATGAATCAAGATGTATCCTCTGATTTGCTCAGTGATGAATCTGATGATGACAACCAGGCAACCGTGCCGGGCCTGCCTGCACCTCCCCCATCCTACCAAGAAGTAGTGCTAAATCCTAGCGTGTACCCTGTTCCAGTTTTCTCCACTTATGTTTAGCCCTTCAAATGTTATTAGAGCCATTTTTATAAATCACAACAATGAGGAGAATCCTATATAAATACCATTATGAGATAACAAATTACTATAGGCTGTTTCAAGAGCCCCCAATTGTTTCAGATCCAGCTTTACATTGGTTTGGCTTTGCTGTTTATATATTGGAAGTCACGTGTGAAATTTTGGCCCATTCCTTAAATATTTACCTGTACCAGAATTCATTTTAAGTTTAAAATGTAATTCCCCATTGGCGAACGTGCAAACCAATGAAGAAATCAATATCTTTTTCTCAAGCCATAGTTTCTAAGTAAGTTTTGGGAGGGCAATTCAAATCTGGCATCAGCCATGTTACAGCTGGTCTTCGTTATGAGATAGGAAGTGTTAAATTTCCTAAAATTCTGTCATTTTATGCAGATTTTCACAAATTTTACGGCTTCTAGCACCTTGGCAAGTTGGGTTATACAAAAACTAAAAATTGTCCTCCAAAACTTACCCAAGAACTATGGATTGAGAAAAAGATATTGATTTCTTCATTGGTTTATGTAATATCTTGAGGATTTGCAAGTTCGCCAATGGGGAATTACATTTTAAACTTAAAATGAATTCTGGTAAAGGTAAATATTTATGGAATGGGCCAAAATTTTACACGTGACTTCTAGTAGTTGTGACTGAAAGGCAAGTGCCTGTAGTTGAAACAAACTTGTGAATTTTCTTGCTGCCATACAATGTAAGAGGATTAACCTTTTCGCACTGTTATTAGAAGAAACATTGATAATTTATAATCTTGACTTTTTTGAAAAGCATTGAAAATTTTAAATGAAAATACTCACCAAATGCACTGCAGAGTTTGATATATATATATTTTTTTCTATTTTTTCTTTTTCAATTTCATTATAAATATATATATATATATATATATATATATATATATATATTATATGGTCCATAATATAATATGGAGAAATTTCTGGGAATTTTGCAACAGAATTTGGAGGTTTGCAAGTAAAACATTATTACGTGTTTTCTATTTTTTTTTAAAGAAAATACAAAGAAACACTCGATCCAGAGTTAATTGTTATATTTTTGATGTTGATGTTTAAAGCTGAAGACAAGTTTAACTGTGATAAAATTACAGGGACAGTTTTGGAACTGTGTTAAAAATCCAATTTCTTGTGTACTTGATCAGTTGATATTTCAACAGAATAAAACGGTTACAACAACAGCCACATAGTTAACTTGTGGTGATGTTACTGAAACATGTATGTCTTTTGTCATATGTATGACATAATTGATATCCCACAAAGGAAAGACTTGGAGGGAACAAAAGTATCAAAATGTAAGATGTGTGCAAGGTTTACTCTCTTGTAAGAATTTGGGAGGCCTTACAAGGACCTTTGTTACGTGTTTTTTGGAAGTGTGAATAATTTCTTGATAGATTAATTCACAACATGGCTTCTAGCCTTCTTCACTTTTTGACCTCTTCACAAGTGGACTTCTTGGCTGTCACCTTGAACGACATCTTCGACATCTTCGTATTCCAGACCAGCAACTTCCCACAATGCATCAGACAACATCTGGATTTCTTGGCATCTTTGAGCTGCGTATTCAAAGTACATCTGGCGGACGCCTTCATAGGTGGTCAAATGCAAGGACCTCTTGCGAGCAAATGCCTTTCTGTTGTCTCTGCGAGATCTGTCATAGTGACACCTGGTGTTGGCAATCTTGTTGTTTAGGAGAGCCACCTGGTGGCTGGCTTTCTTGAAGCGAAGGTCAGCATGGCGGATTTGAGCAACAAGACAAGTGACAGGATCCATAGTGTTTCAAATGAAAGAACAAATGAAACTGATTATCATAGGAGTGGTATGATTGGATGGTGGCTTCCCACTGTCGTCAATATTTAAGTTTGTTTTTCTTCTAAAAACTGGCACATTTTTCACTTAGGCCTACTATTAAAATTGATCATAAACAACCATATATATAGACAAATTTTTCAGTTGTTCGAATATGTCAAAGTCAAAATCACCTTTATTTAATCAGGGTAGCCCAATTCAGTTAAAAACTGTTTTACAACGGAGCCCTGAGCTATAACAGGTGTAAATGAATTAAAATATAGGAACACAAGATTAAAATAATATAAAATATGAATCGTATAAATTAAGTAAATAAGGGTAAATGTATTAACATTATGTAGAGATAAAAACAATAAAGATATTAAGATCTGTTGGATAAAATAAACTTCAAAATATTATGCTTAAAAGAGTCAAGACTAGAACAGGATCGTATCACAGCAGGAAGTGTGTTCCAGGCTTTTGCCCCTTTACATGCAAATGCCGATTGACCCTTATTAGTTTTACACTTTGGAACTTTTAGACTTAACGAATGTCTTGTGTTATACGTATGGTCAATCTGTTCAAACTTATTTGACATGTACACTGGGCAGTTTGAATTTATGCATTTGTACTTTAAACAGCAGGTATGAAGGTTGAGTCTTTCATGTAACGTCAGCCATTTCAGCTTCTGAAGAACAGACTCAGAGGGGTGATCAAAAGGGACACCGAGTATAATTCTACCTCCTCTGAGCATGAGTCTCTGTATACTATACGGTTTAGACTGTTAACTGGACAATTCAGGTAAACGGTGTCGCAATAGTCAATGATGGGCAGGATGAGGGTGTTAAATAAAAGAAGAGAAGTTATGGAATTACATTGTAAGCCTGAACTCTAAACGCTTTGTGCAACCTCTAAATATTAACCGATTAGGCTGAAAATTTTCATTTGTTTGTTTCATTTATATGGCCATCAATTTCTACTTTCAAATTGGGGGTTTCAGAAAGTTTGGTTTTTCCCATACAATTTTGGACCACCCTATCATACATTGCCCAAATCCCGGCCCCCGCACAGAGGCAGGACTTTGCTGCACTGATATTTACAAAGCATTGTAGGCCTATTGATTAAACACATGAACACTTGTTTGTAAAAAAAATCTCATAAAATTTATTGTACAAAATAACATTTACAGTATGTACAAATTCATTGTCAGTATACAGTTTATGTCTTTACATTGTACTGATTGTGTATTTTAATAGTGTCTGAGCAATTCACTGAAAAGTGTAGCAACTAGCAAAAGCTTCTGAAAGCCCAAACTGACCATAAACCATCATGCTACAAACTCGTAATTTGAAATTTAAATCTTTTCATCATTTGAACGAGTAAAATCAAAGATGATGTCCAAAATTACATCAAGGTTTTTTTGCAATTTTCAGATAGAACATTGAACACAATTTAACAATATACTGGAATTAACATACATATATGTACAACAATAAAAGTCAATAAACCCAGAAGTCATTCCGTTAAATCTTAAATGCCTATCAATAATAATCTCTAATATCACAAAGGAGTATCTGCAATGGCTTGTATATCTCTGTCACCATCAGATACACCATTAATATTGCCCATGACTGGTGTTTGAGAATTGTTTTGATGAGAGTTGGAGTTGTTTGAAGAGTTAATTTGCGCACTCATATGACTCTGTTGGTTCAACCTTGACTCATTTGGATGTTGCGAGTGTCCTTGGCCCTGCCCCTGTCTGTGGGAGTCATGGCTGTCGCTGATTTGGCTTGGCTGGACTGACTGCTGACCTTGATTAGGCTGACTTAGGCTTTGCTGGCTGACTGGATGAGGAGGAGTGTTCTGGAGGACTCCCTCCAGATACTCCAGGACCCTGGAAGACGGGTGTTCTTCTTGCTGACTCGGAACCATCGGCAAAGATGGCCGCTCACTGTTCCGACTCGACCTGTACGTCGGAGGTCGTGAATTTGGTTGGTCACTTTGGTTTGGCGGGAAGGTTATGTGGAGACCCGGACGGATGGTGCTGGCGCGAGACTTATAAGTGGGAGGAGGAGAAGAAGGAAGACTGTAGTTATCTGGAGCATTTGTGTCCGGTTCATTCAACTGCATCTGGGCCAACATGAGCTGCTGCTGGTAGTCCTGCATTGACGCACTATACGATGGAGGTGGTCGTCTGTATCGGAATTCTGGATACAGCACACCTGAAAAATGAAGTTTTTTCTTAAATTTATTTTTTCAAGGTAATTATTTTTTCTAAATATATATTTTCAGAAAACTCCATATTTCCACATTTCCACTTCAGGCATTCCATAATAGACCAGCAACAGGCTAGCAACAGGCCATAGACATTTAAAATGTTTAAATCATTCTGTGTCTGCAGCAAATTCATCCTCCCCTTCAGTGTTTAACTTGTTTGCACTCAACCTTTGTAATAAGCTCCATAAATACTGCTGAAGTCAAATAAATATTGCCTGTTCGTGGTGTCAATGATTTCTTTATTTAAATCGTATATTTAAAAATCATATGCCTAACAGGCCGGAGAAGGGATTAGCTTTCCATTAATGCTATAGCCATGGCCGTTAGTTTTCACTCAGCTGCTATACTTCACCATGGCGCTAGCATTGTGACCAGTCATAACAAAGCAAATAGTTGCTCGATCTTCACCTAATTTCGGGAATTATAGTCTGTACACAGTAGCAAGTGTTCTAATAAAAATCTTTGAATGAAAGAATTTTATATAATAACTGTAAAGCAATAGGCCTATATTAAATAAGTTGAAATTTAAACATATAATCAGTTCTGATGCTAAATATCTTTTGCATGATAGTAATAGTCACCAAAGTGTCTGGATGTGTTTGGCACACACCACATTAAGCATTCATGACAAAATTGCAATTAAATATGCAGCTTTAACATTGGTTCATCGGGTTTGCTTGGAGTGTCTATAATTAGAAAAATAGTTGATTTCTCGAGTAAGAATAAAATGGCAAACATTTTTCTATTTAAAAATTTCATTTGTTCTATTTAAAAATTCTAAATCTATGAAAGGCATTTAACACAACTTTCTGTTCAGATAAGGTAGCATTCTATCTTCCTCGACCTACTTAAAATTTGGCCATATTTAAAGTCAAATGGCTTATATAAAACCCGACGAACCAAGAATTAAACCATGTGTTTATTTGTAATTTTGTCATAAATGCTTAATTTGAAGCGTACTTAACACATTCAGACACTTTGGTGACTATTACTATCATGCAAATGACATATAGCATCAGAACTGATTATATGCTTAAATTTCAACTAATATAGTATTTTGCCATACAGTCATCATGTAAGATTCTTTCATTCAACAATTGTTATCAGAGCACCTGCTACTGTGTACAGACTGCAATTCTTGAAAATTTGGTGAAGATTGAGCAAGTATTTGCTTTGTTATGACTGGTCACAATGATAGTGCCATTGGGAAGCATAGCAGCTGAGTGAAAACTAACGGCCATGGCTGTATATTGTCTACCAGTATAAAATGTTGCTTAAAAGACAAATTAGAGTCAAGAGGATATGTTACATACAAGTAAAAGACATCAACAGGAAAGTTTTCAAATTTCGGTTCAATCTTCTGACGTATTAGCCTTCGCTTTGGTTCAACCTGCTGACGTATTAGCTTTCACTTTGGTTCAATCTGCTGATGTATTAGCTTTAGCTTTGGTTCAATCTGCTGATGTATTAGATTTAGCTTTGGTTCAATCTGCTGATGTATTAACCTTAGTTTTGGTTCAATCTGCTGATGTATTAGCTTTAGCTTTGGTTCAATCTGCTGACGTATTAGCTTTCACTTTGGTTCAATATGCTGATGTATTAGCTTTAGCTTTGGTTCAATCTGCTGACGTATTAGCTTTTTCTTTGGTTCAATCTGCTGTCTTATTAGCTTTCACTTTGGTTCAATATGCTGACGTATTAGCTCTGGCACAATATTTGGGTAAACAATTTCAATGATGATGACAGGCTTAAAATTGGAGAATAGCGGGTAATCTTTTTAAAAGTTTAATTCTGACAAAGGTCGAGACAACTTATTTGAATCAGAAGAAAGAGTATGAATATCGTGAACAGCGTAAATTACCTCCACTCCAGTTGGAGCGTCTGCCATTGCGATTGGACGGCCGACTGCTCTGACCGGTTGACACGGACTCCACCATGTGACTTCCAAGGCTGAAGAGCATGTGGCAGGGTTCATGACCTGAGGGAGTGCATTTCCAGGCAACACCAACCACAATGACCAGCACCACTCCCAGACCTGAAAAACAGCAAAGACAATTTCATGAGATTGGGGAAACATCACATACATTATTTGAGGATGTCTGTGTCTGTGTGAGGCTCTATTCAAGACCAGAGGTATCCAGTCAGATTTTAATTAAAATCTGCGGCCAGTACTGATTTCTTTGAACTTGCATATTTCAATGGGTACGTTATACAAGTGACATTTAATTTTGGATGATATTGAAATTGGTATTTTATTGGGGATGACTTTGCTTGTTTAACAATGGAATTTCATTTGGCATGATATTAAATTTGTTATTTCATAAAAGATGACACTATACTAGTTTTTTGGTATTTCATTTAGGATCACACTGCATGTATTACATTTGGCATTCTTTTCAGAATGATATGAACTTGGTATTTCACTGAGAAGGACATTGTTGGTATTTCATCTGGGATGACACTGTTTGCATTACAATTGGTATCTCATTGAAAATGATAATTGGTATTTCATTGAGGATGTCACTATTGGTTACAATTGGTATTTCATTATGAATGATATTTAACTTGGTATTTCATCTAGCATGACACTGTATGTTTGAATTCTGATATGAACTTCGCTTTTCACTAAGGAATACCCAGTCATTTTTTCATCTGTGATAACATTGCATATGTATAACATTTGGCATTTAATTTAGGATGATATTGAACTTGGTATTTCATCAGGGATGGCACTGTATTTATTATAACTGGTACTTCATTAAGGATGACACTATTAGTATTTCATCTGGGATGACACTGTGCATATATATGTATTATAATTAGTATTATATTTAGGATAAGACATTTCATACAGGATAAAATTATTATTGGTATTTCATCCATGTTGGCACTGTATGTTTTACAACTGACATTTCATTCGGAAGGATATTGAACTTTACTGTAGCACTACATAGAATATGCATGGAGTTGAAAGAATGGCACAATTTGTATGCAGTACAGAAAGGCACATAAGTATTACATCGCAAGAAACTTTCTATATCCTTCTTATTGAAAGGGAACCGGAATCAGTTTATTTTCGGATTTAGCTGCAAATCATAACAATAATGTAGCCCGAGGAAATATAGAACTTCTGGAACATGTGAGCTATTGACAAGAAATCTATAAGATTCCCGAGCCCTCGAATAGTGTACATTAACATGAAAAAAGCATTAGGGAGCCAGCCCATGGCTTTCAATTGCTTTAGGAACCCAACTGGGCCAAGCAAGCCAGAGGGCTAAAAATAGTCTGCAATATATCTGTTGATAGCTGAATGATTTTACCCCATCAGACTGTCAGGGTGACAGGGTCCAATCACACTTTTCCATGGTGCCTACTTATCAGTGAATCAGGTCTAACTCTTGAGAATCATACTTAACGATTTTGGCATGTCATGAAAGTTATGAAACTAACGATAAAAACACCGAAGCCTTAGGTACGATCTTATCATATTCAGCATGTCTCGTGAAGTCAATGTCGCTTATAAAGTATAACAGTGAAACAAAACGGTAAGGTAAAGTAATGGTTTAGAAACACACTCAAAATAAGTAGGTCCAACTAATGACAATTACTGATGCAGCTAACATGAAATAAAAAGTCCAACCCCCCCCCCCTTTTTAAATATCTGATGGTCACAATCCAAATGCATATATTTACCTCCTAATTCTGTAACAATTCTTTTGCCCGTGTCCCATCATATTTTTTTTCCAATCCCCCCCGGCCCCCCCCCCCCAATTTATTCACAATTTTTTTTTCTCCCAAAATGTTTAATTTTTTTATTTTTCAAATCTTTTTTTTTTTACCAAAAGGTTTTCCCTGAATTTTTTTACCCTCATCTTTTTTTCCTAATTTATTTTATTTAATTAATTTTTTTTACTTTTTTATCTTTTTTAATTTTTTTATTTCACAAGCTTTTGTTCCATATTCTCCAGGTAGTATTTTCCACTTTTTCAAAAATTCAAAATATTTCTTTTTAAATTTAATTTTCTCTCCAAATATTTTTCCTAATAATTTCTTAGCTAATTATATTATTTGAGCATATATATATATATAATAATTAGGAGACTTTTGCCTATGCCGAGTATCGAAAAAACAATTGCTTTTACAAAAATATATGTGAAATCTCTTAAGCTTTTTTAGTATTTGATAAATTATTTACAATACCTTTCAAGAAAATTCCTAGAATATGTAAGAATTCCATATTTTATGTCAACCATATTGCTTGGTGGATTTTTTTCTTCAACTGATACTTTCATGTCACAAATTAACCCCACTTGGCAAATTGTTTCTAGCTGTTTTCTACTTCTCTCAAATCCTGCTTGTTTTATTTTTATCTTTTTAAAATCTCTCTGTTTTCGCTTTATTTTGTTTTGTTTAAGGTATAAGTTAGTTATATCCCTTGTTTTCGTGAATATGTGATATTCCTCGGATAACGCCTCTGAATATACCGTATCGCATATTCCCTCCAACACAGGATATAACTAGCACGTAAAATTGCTGTTCAGTATTTTGAGCGCCGGTGATCAGATTTATCTGGAATGGGTGCTACCGGGTATATAAAATTCATACTATATCATATTATTATTATTATTAGACTATCTACCTATTTATGCTATGCATGTACAGTGCCGCCTGTAAGTAAGTGAAACGCATGATATTGTGCCATTGCATCAATGTTAAACATCCTTAACCAAAATGCATCTGGAAGGACGAATTCTCATCCGATGAGAGGAAAACATTTTGGGTCATACAGGCCGATATGTGAGGCATGTGGGATAAAAATAGCAGCCAATTTTCTTTGCTGTAGTTGGAGTTAGGTATGGGTCAAAGTCTTTGATAAGTAAGTGAAACGCAGGCCCAATGTTAAAACATAGGGAAGGGTGGTTCACTTACTTATCAAAGACTTTGACCCATACCTAACTCCGACTACAGCGATGAAAATGAGCTGCTATTTTTATCCCACTTGCCTCACACATCGGCCTTTATGACCCACTTTGTTTCCCTTTCATCAGATGAGAATTCATGCCTCCACAAGCAGTTTGGCTGATGATGTTTAGCATTGATGCAATGGCACAATGTCATGCGTTTCACTTACTTACAGGCGGCACTGTATACGTCCAGCTTCATTCGCCCATTTAATTTCTTTTTCTTATAAATCTCACTAACATACTATATTGTGCATCCCCCCTCTCAAATAATAACCAATATTGTATAAATAGCATGTATTCATGAAGCAAGTTTACATAGTCTTCCATTTTGGCAGGCCCTTGACTCGTAAGTGAAAGAAATTGGCAATTGGGGTAAATATTGACAATACCTCAAGAAATAACTTAATGGTCCATAGGTCTCCACATTAGTATGGCATGCAGGTACACACCATGAAATGACAGAAACGTTAAGTAGATAAAATTAAGCAAAATATATAGCAGGCCTACATGAAATTCATATTGAAAAGTAGGCCTGCCTTGACATCAGATTTACAAAAAGACTTTCACGCCTCCTATTAATTAATGTAGAAAGACAGGTAGTTCAATAGAAGTGATATGGATAAATTGATTGATAGAAAAAATAAGGGAGTTTCTGCAATGTGTATTTTGAGTTATATCCTTCTTCTGTTGACATAGCAAGATTTTCTACATAAATTTCAATTCATAAGTGGTCGCAAAAAAGGTCATATGTAATATTATGTATGTACATATCAGCGGAAGGCTACTCATAATGAGACTCCAGTCGACAGCGAAGCGGCAAGAAAAACTGCAACTATATACATACAGACCACTGACCAGAATTCACATATTTATAATTGCATATTACCAATAGATATAATCAATAACTGTGACTTGCTAAAATTTCTACTTATCATATAATCATAATATGTGCACACAAATGATACATCTGAGTTAAGAGTATGGTTACTTCGAAGACTAGCTACATTCTCAAAGGTAAAATGAGGTAAAAATGGGGTAAAAATAGGAAGGTGTATGGTTTATATGTTCACATTTGATTATCTTTCGAATGAATGAAATGCAATCCTATATGTTCATCATCATTTCACTGAACACATAATTATAGGATCCATGCATACAGTGCATCAAAACCATGAATAATATATCGACCTGGGACGAATGGCCACACATGTATGCAACAGGCTACATCAACCATATCATCTGACTATTTCGAGAAGGAGCATGTCTATACTTTCCATAGCAAATGTTTACAAAGAGATCGAATTTGACATTGTAGCCATTCAAATCAGGTGCAAAAGCTGTATGTACATATATATACAGACAACCAGTATAGTAGTACAGGGCTACAGGAAAAAAATGCATTAATGATCATTTTTCTTTTTAAAATATTAATTTATTAATGCCAGGCCCCAGTGAACAACCTGTGTAAAATTGAGTTTCATCCTGTACCCCCAAGTGCTCCCTGTACCCTGGCGTTGAAGTACAAGAGAGAAAGCAGGATGATGACCATGGCACACATCACTGTTAATATAGTCAGCTAAAAACTACATGTATAATCACTACAACACCCCCTCGCCTCTCCTTCAAGGTAATCAATAGTGTGCAGGTTATCCGGTTAATTTACTTCTAAACCCCTTTCCAATCCAATGCCTCCTGTTGATAAATAGTTCACAATACGTTTCACAATTTGCTTCTGAATCAGTAGTCAATATTTAGCAAAGGTTTCACAAACAATAATCATTTGAATAAGAGGTTAAGATAGGTATACAGACATGGTATAAGAGCAGCCCTTTAAGGTGACTCAAGCATGGTGGTTAGATCATACAGAATTTTCTAAAATTTTGCACAGGTACTCTATGGGACCCATACATGTCAAAAATGAAAAACAAAAAAAATTCACCGACTCGTTTGATTGCCATGGTAACGGCATGTTTTGCCTGATGACTGCTTAAAAGTCATAAATTGAATTTTGGTTATGTACCACAGAATAAAGCATTACATGTATTTGTCACACAAAAACGTCAGAAATGTCTTCCCAAGTATTTACACCAATACATTTGCCATAAATTTGAAGAAAAAGGTTAAAATACTTTTTTCTGTAAGATCTCAAAGGGCACCAACACACTAATTAATTGCAGATTTTGCATGCATCAATTTTGACAGTAATCAAATTTTAGGAAAACGATCATACAGATTTTTTTTAAAATTTGCATATACCATAAACAAGTTATTGTCAAACAAATGGCAAAAAATATAAAAAATTCACCGAGTCATTTTTTTACTGCAGTACCATGACTGTGCCAATGTCAATTTAAATAAATAAAGACAATTTTTGACACAGTTGACTGAAATTAACTGAGAAAATTTTTTGGATACAGCTGAGAAGCTGAAACTTCAAACTAGCATAGAATAGATGTTACTGCATTCAATAAAAAAATAATTATGATTCTAGCTGCATCAGATCTCATTTAAATAGCAAATTACTGGCTGCCATGCTGTTAAAGAAAGGAGAACAGAAAATGGTAACGTCACAACTGTTTCAGGGCCTGCAGCAGTTGTGACGCTATGTTGCTAGGCAACCAGGCTGCTCAGAAGTATGTGCAGCGTACCACGCTTGAGTCACCTTAAGCCCAGTTCTTGGTGCTCACCAGGGTTGATTGATGAGATGGGAGAGACAGAAGGAGTCCTCAATATGTTACTTTTTTGTTGTAGATGGCCTCTAAGATCTGATTTGGGGGAACCCCCCAAACACCACCTTCCTCCTGTGACTGGGCATACCAACACATGTAAAAGAGTGTCATCGCCTTCTGTGTAGGTTCAGGAGTTCCAAATATAGACCTTTGATTCATGTGTTTCTATCTATCTATCTATCTATCTATCTATCTATCTATCTATCTATCTATCTATCTATCTATCTATCTATCTATCTATCTATCTATCTATTGATCTCTCTATCGATCTCGCTATCTATCTATCTATCTATCTATCTATCTATCTATCTCTCTATCGATCTCTCTATCGATCTCGCTATCTATCTATCTATCTATCTATCTATCTATCTATCTATCTATCTATCTATCTATCTATCTATCTATCTATCTATCTATCTTCTGTCTGCAAAATAGTAACTTAAGTGTACACTTTGCCCAACACTTTAATTGATGCAAATGATTTCTCTGCTAACTGTCTAATATCCCGTCTTTATGCTGCAGAACGAACCACTTGTTGAGATTGGTCAAATGCAAAATTATTCACGAATCCACCCTCAACACAAACTTGGTGAGTTGCAACCCTCGTGTGAGCCAAGGAACATGAATATTTCAGTTGGTATAACCACAACCATGCAGAGTGAGACATTTCACAGTGGGAAGAGTGGAAATGAGCTCTTGTGGGTGACAGCAGTACTTTTACAAGTCTATCATTTTAAGACAGGCATGTTTTAGTGCATTTAAAATGCAGCATTTTTGCATTCTGAGGATAGAGCACACCCCCAAAATAGACCAATACAAGAGACAACTTCGTTGTCACAGAATTGTGGTCACATTGACTATACATATATAGAATATATAGAATAGTCACATTGACTATATATATATAGAATAGTCCTATTTAAAATATCGGTGCATGCATGTTGATTTTACGTTCCTCATTCTAAACAAGTAGGCATATTTATGTAATATTATTTATAATTATCTGAAATATGGTATGGATTGAACAAATGAGTTTCTTTACAAAATTCCTGTTTTGAGATGCAAGGCTTTCACACAGATCACCAGTTTTCCAAACACAACAACTCCCATGTGTCTTCATTGGCAGCTCTTTTGGCCCAACATCAACTGGATAGCTGAATGAAAGTTTGATGAGAAAACTAAATCCCCAAATGCACTGCAATGTCATGGAAGATCTAAGTTGAATATGCAAGATTATAGGGACGCCAGAAAGTGTGCCATGCACTTCACCTCATCAATTTTGAAAAAGTATTTAATTGATGGTTTACCAGAACAACACAATGAATATATTTATGGAAACTTATTATTTTCAGCAATTCATCCTAGCCTTATTGTCTAATTGCAAATTTTACCCTATTAGTTCAATAGCTGAGATAGTAATGGTGGAATAACTTAGCAAAATGTGATAAAGCCAAGACATATGGTTGAGTTATTGATGAAAACATCTGGGACATTAAAGCTTTAGGAATTTTGAGGTACTGTGGTTGCCATCTATACGTCTAAACACAGTTGAACTTGAACTGTAACCAAGCATGTATGAGAATCTATACTGAATCAGTTTCTAGCAAATTTTAGATTCTCGTGTAAATAAGCAAGTTACATCAATAAACTCAAAAGACAGACTACCAATATCAGAATTACAGGTATTGCTGAAACGCCCTTGAGCATTATTTTATATATATAAGTTCCCATTATGACAGGAATGGATGGATAGATGGATGGATGTTTGGGGGCTTTACGTCCTGTATTTATGCACTTGGTAGGCTAATTAGGGCAGGAGGAGGACACGACAACAAGGCAAAGGATGATTGAAACAGCTGTCAAACATAGGCCCAGGTGACCCGGCAAGAGCTGGATTCAAACCCTGGACCCAGCGATTGGCAGTCCAGCACGCTACCACTAGACCAACCCTCCCCCCCCCCGAATGGATGGATAGGCTGTAGGTTCTGTATTTATGGAATGAAAGGATATAGGCCTACCTCCTGTCTATTTATGGAATGGAAGGTACCTAGGACAGGAGGACACATGGATGATTTGATTTGATTTTAATTTCTTGGTCATGAACCAAAATGCGGCACATGAAATTTGTGGTGAGCCTTCCACCTATGATACAGCTCAGGGCATCTGCAGTGCAGCGCCCATTACATGCATGGGCAGAGGATACAAGAACATTGCCCAAGGTTCCTATGCCGTAGCACCCTCCAGTGTTGGTGATCGCCGTATGATTGATTGATGAGCAGACTGGGAGTCTGGCACATACCCTATTAATTCAGTGATGCCCAGGGTCTTTCAGTTGCCCCAGAAGAGAACACTGGATACAACCCGCCTCCATTTAAGAAAAAGAGACCAGTAGAACAAACAAAGACCTTGGAGAAACCAAGGCAGGAACCCCTGGTGCTGCACTTCGATATATAGATAGCTAGACAGGGAAGGTTCAATCACTACAATGGGTATTTGAATATATATCAGACAATACATTTTGCATGTATGGAAAAAAATAATCACAAATAATTTTGAGATGTTGGTAAATAAACCACACCCAAAACAAATATACTATACTCTAAATTGAGAATTTCTGAACTTCGTGTAAAAAATAAACGCAGTCACCTTCCATTCAACAAAAATGGACATTCCAGAAAAGCAAGAAGTGGTTCATGGTGAATGACACAAACGTGAATGCATATAATATTTGGCCATCATTGGTGAATGAAAAAAAAAGTTCATGAAAAGGTTGACATGTGTGTGAAAATATGACAATTACTTGTCCCATGTGATTTCTATAAGATTGCATGTTACGGACAATTTATCACTTGACGGAAATATTTCTGGTTCAGGGAAAAAGAAATGGCCATGTATAATAATGTCAGTGTGAACTTGAAAGGTGAAAAAAGAAAGAGTCTAAGAAGGTATAATATTAAACCATCTCAGAAGCCAGATTAACAAGTTGAGGAACCAAACACAGAAACTAGACGGGCACAAGCAACGAAAGCCTTGCAATTGAAATTAAAGATTCAGACAAAGAGATGTAAAAACTTGGCCAGAAACCCCCATTTGGCAAAATGGTGTTGTGGCCCTCTGAAGAATTTTAAAAGTTAGAGTGGGTCGGGGCAAGAAGCCCGGGTTAGGTGAGAGGCCCCACCAGGGTTATATCTAAACTTACATTTTTGGTGCTTTTTCTTATTGATAGGATTGAAGCTTGAGGCTTTTTAGGTGACGTCACAAATTTTCAGGGCAAACAGCACCAAACCATAGAAGTAATTAAAGAAACAAAAAAAGGTGCATGGTTTTTGTAACTTTGATTATTTCTTTGAAAGTGGTTGTCAAAATAACTTTGGAAATTTTTAAAAGTATAATGGATATATCTGCATTGCTTCACTTTATGACCATTACATAAATATGATCATATTTTTTGCATTGTAGCTCAAAATATAGAGGTCAAATTAAATATGTGAGTTTGGGGCGAGAGGCCCCACATGGTATGGGGCATGAGGCCCCCCTTCACTGAAGCCGCGAAGCTACTTCAGGAACCATTTCATAATGCGTACTTTACTTTAAATCTTGATAGAATAGCTAATTGAAATAGAAAAAATTTGGCCAAAATTAAAACAGGGCAAAAAATATTAAAAAATAAATGTATAAACAGAAAAATTCTGAAATTCAGAAACAGTGAGTATAATCCTTAAAAATTATAGAAGAACCCCGAGAAGTAACTTTCAAGCTGAATGCGCTCGCAAAAAAAATTGCCATAGAATTATAATAGGGGGGCTTCTTGACCGATGGGTGGGGTGCCTTTCAGTATTGTCTGTCTCAAATTTGAACATATGAATTTTTAAATGGATTGCTTCATGCGTGTTTTCATTGGACCTACAAAAATACCAAGAACGGCAGCTACTTTATTTACAGTGCGATGCAAACATTTATAAGAATTACATATGAATTTTTAAATGGTCAAAAAGTCCTCAAATTTTCAGTGCAGAACTACTAAATTGCTGTGATAAAGCAGAGAATCATCTGAGCTTGCTTCAAAGGGGTCTGCCATTTCTGTCGACCCAGTCGTTGTGTAGTTGTTTTCAAGTCGTTGTAACCGTATCACTGTTAGCTGTTTTTAAGTGTTATCCTGCTCATTTTTTTGTCGACGAAACTATAACATTACCCGACGTAGATGTAGCGGAATAAAGGTGTTGAAATGTAACTTTTTGTGTTAAGCTAGACTCCAGAGGGAGGCCAGCTTTTTACTGTGGATACAAAATGACCATATAAAATAATACAGGGAGCCTTCAACTCAACAAGGGACTAATGCATGTGACATTGACTTGTTTAATTAATTGATAACTTTGTATTCCTACTGATCACCAGGAACAGAACCAAACACATGGAAAAGGTGGAGACAAGTCGAAGTACCGCCTTGAAGATGATCAAGGAGGACAAATAAGAAAGCAAGAGAAGAGGTCACTGGAAGAAACCAAAATGAGAGCAGCCATAAAGAAGAACAGAAACAGAGATAAAGATGAGAATAAATGAAAAGATGAGAGAAATGGTCACGAAAGGAGGAAACAAGACCAAAACAAAATTCTACCTGGAAAACAAAAAGGTCCCCACACCAGGCCGGAGAAACTAAAGGACACTGCAAGGGAAATAAGAGAAAATAATGGGCCAGATAGAGCAAACCGGCATCGGGCAAGCACACAACTGAACTGAACTGACAAAGTCATTACAACACATCTGCATACAAGCTGGCTTCTTTTTAAGCTTCAGGAGAAGATAAATTCAAACCAAATTGATTTTTATACTAAAAGCTTCATGCGGGCAAAAGAGTTGTGCTACCGGTTGATAATACATCAATATTTGATCATTATTGATCGGTTGCCTTTGGAAATCTGTTCAGCGGATACGACCAGTCATAAATTGAATTATTGACTTGTGTAATATTTTTTTACTATTGACATCAATCGGGAGTTTTCTTTGGTACTTTGCTATATCAATGCAGGAAATCGTGAGTTACGTTTAGGATATAGTTATATACATAGAATATGTATGGAATACTCCGAATACGTGATCGTAATTTAGCTCCATGCCTATAAATATTTGTCATCATTATATTCACTGATTATTACATGTAATATCGATTAATATCATTTATGGGTATAATTTGCACTCCCAACTTTGTCCAATGCTCATAATAGTAAAAGTCAATACTATAAACTTGGTATTGACATGTTGATTATAGCTTTTTATATGAAACATTATTTGATATCAAATGGCAACACAAAACCCCTTGGATAAATACAATAACACCAATTTACCTAATTGCAGTAAATGATCTGGCCAAAATGAAATTGATATGTGCATCACCAACATTTACTGATTTAGGCATGTACACCATGAGTTTTTGCCTTTTTGTGAGATTTAAACATGCATGGATGTTTAATCAATTTTTTATAAAACTTCACATTCACACATCACCTATCGATTATAGAGCATTCTAAAAGGTTGTCTCATATACTCTTAAGAAAAAAAAAGATACACTTTGTGCGGATCCAGACATGGTGGTCTAGGGGGGCCCGGATGTGTTTAGGCATTCGCGGGCCAGCGTTTTCACTTTTTTTTGGGTGTATTGGTGTACATTGTACAATTATGATATCCCCATCAGCAAAGTTGTGTACATAACATGTCACTGCACACAATGGCAAACTAAAATCTATAGAATTCAGAAGAAATTATATTGCACACAATGTATTTACGTATTTGATATCTGCAGGATAGCACATATATATTTATTTCAGTGTGCGGGTCAATGCAGAGAGAGGTAAATCAACGATAAGTCAATGTCAATCACAAAAAAAATGCAGATGACAGATTTTAAAATTCACAATAGTACAGCTCCTTAAGGAATCATAATATTCATATCAGTGATCTTTCATTTTTAATTGTGATAAGGGCTAAACATTTATTTCTATCAATGAACATCTATCTTACACACTGGGATTCACAGATTATATTATATTAAATAATTTTCCTATAGTTCTCCACAAACTTAACAAAGTGGCAAAAATGAATACATAGTAAATACCTACAAACGTACAACCTCTCGAAGTTGCAATTGCAGTGTTTAGAGTGAGATTTGTCAGCAGTTGAATTCAAGGGCAGTTGAATTCAAGGTCAGTCAAGTCCAGTGTCATCAAGTGGTCTCAAAATTGAAACATACCACATACCAAAGACCATTCAAACTGCTACAGCAATTCCCTCTTCAGAATGGTTAAAAGGAATGTCCACAGGTAGTTTTATGCATAAGTCAGGATTATGACTCAGGAAACCCCTTCAGCAAAATATATTAGAGCTTTTTGCAGATTGGCGGTTCAATGGAAAAATTAATTTTCTTATTTTCAATTTGCTAACTGGCTTTGCCACATCTTAGACAGTTTTCTGTTGGTCTCCCTATTTTATGAAGTGCCCGAAGTCATTTAATTAGTTTGTTTATTGTCACATGAATCAACTGATTGACCATAACTGACACCAACAAAATTTGGAAGCCAGTGACATCACACTACCACGTTGAAAGTTAATTTTGAAACTGTTTGGACCGCAAATCTGCAAACAGCTTTTTAAAAGGCACTGTTTTGTCCCATAACCATTGCGACCAATGACAACCATTGACAGAACCACATCTAAAAACATGACTCCATGTAGGCCTATGAGATATCCCTAAAGCAAAATAATAGAAATCATTAGCCAGTTAATTGGAATTTCCCATGTGCATAAGTTTCGACACCGTGATAGGCCTACACCAAACATTTTAAATCGAATTACTTCTATAAAACTAAGATTTCAGCTCACATTTGCCTTGGAGGATCATCAAAGAACCTCAGGGCAACTTATTATTTTGTACGATTATATTCTTTGCTGCAAAATGACACTGACCCAGGTAGACATTTCTTTTTACCCTCTGAAACTATTTGGTACTTACAACTTGAACCGATACTAAGCACAAATTTCACGAAAACTGGTTTTATAAAACAAAATATTCTGCATCTTTCTTTCTTTTTTGCTTCTAAAATTTCTGAAATAACACTGACACGGCAGCTTCAATTACATGTGCCATGACGTCACTGGTTTTGACTCCACTCCATTTTCCCTTTGTACAAAGCACCCAAACACTAAAACAACTTGAACAAGGCATGTATCCTGAGTTGAACAATGGCCAAGTATGGCAAACTTTCAAAAAGCATTTATCTTAAATTTCCGCATTACATTGCGGACTATTGTGTGGCTTCAAAGAAAAACTGACACATTGGATCCCAACAATCAGGGGGGGATCCAGAAAATTCCGGTGGGGGGGTCTATCGGGCTATCGCGTCGCGGAACGCATAGTTCGCGAACTTAACGCGACCGCGCGATGATAAAATTAACATGTAAAAATAATAAAATTTTGGTCTGGTGGGGGGGGGATGCATCGCCCCCATCCCCCCCCCTGCGTCCGTCCCTGCCAACAATAAGAAGGAAACTTTCTCAGTGAAATCTAAGAATTACTGTCTGACTAAATAATTGTTTAAAATGTTTAATGAATGGCATTTCAGAGTATGCCTAATTAAACGAGTAGGAAAACATATTCATTTGGTTTGTCAAATAGTCAGTCGTTTCCATCAGCAAGTTTGTTTTGGGGCAACAATTTTATATCTGTTTTTTTTTTTTAATAAATAATTCTTTGCTCAGTATTGCCTATTGGTGAAATAACTAATTTCCCATAGAGGAAAACTCCAAACACCACTTTGAATATCTAATGATTGTTGTCTTATATTTTTATCACATGAAATCCTTTTTATCTCAATTTTTGTAATAATGGTTTCTTATTCATGTAGACATCAGTTCCATGATTCTAGCTTCGGTATTAGGCCTAATGCTAGTAACATCTTATAGGGGATGGCCATTTAGTATCGGGGGGGGACTTGGGCTTTGTTTAAAAATAAATAATTACAAAAAGATGTCAAAACTGTTTTGCTCAAGTGACTATTGCACCATGGGCAAAATAAAATATCCAGTGTACTTGATTGGGTACACACATGATAATTCTAAACAATATTGTAATTTGTAATACAGGACATCATGTTAATAACTATATAATTATCAGAACACGTTTGTTATATAGAATTTAATGCTAACTTCTTATGGTGAAAGAACTCATGGAAAGCAGCCAAGAAGAACAAAGAAGTCTTCATGCATAATTCATGCATTTGGTCCTCAACTACAGACCACTCACACGTTCAGTAAAACATGGTCGGCTATTTCATTGATGGGATCCACAATTCCCAATAATGTCTTGGCTTTGGTATATGTTATACCATTTGACGCCTCCGTTAGCCAATCGCAAGCCAGTACTACGCGTACTACACTGCAATAAATCCCATTATGCTTTGTTGCCCACTTCTTCTCCAATGTTTATAATATATTTTTTTTGAGTGTTTGTCTCACGGTATAGGCCTAAGCGGGTTATTCGTCATGAGATCAGGAATATGTGTTCATCACATCTCGGGCACACGCCCTCACAAGATAAATTATATTCCCTCTCTTTAGGTGAATAACCTCAAATGGGTCAATTTACCATTACACTGTATATATGGCTAAAAAATACAATATCTGATTTACGCCCTGTTCTGGAGAGGCTCACTTGTACCACAGTTGGGAAGTTTTTAAAACTTGCCAATAGATAAATTGTTGTGTATCATTGTTGTAACTATTCACATAATACTATCAAACAAACTGTATAATCCTCCCTAAATTATGCAATCTGCGTCATTACTTTGAAAGACTTCATTCAAAACTGAAATTCCTTCTACACCTTAGACTAGAGCCCTTTGCAGATTGGCAGTCCACTGGAAAAACTTCTTCTCAATTTGCAAACTGGCTCTGCCACATCATTGACAGTTTTCCGTTGATTCCCAATCTTCTTATATGATGATGCACTTTAGGTCTTTTAATTAGTTTGTTTATTCCCCCCCCCCCATGTTGCTAGATATGATAAGCAAGCATTGAATCAACTGATTAACATAACTGACACAAACAAAACATTCTTAAGCCAGTGACATCACACAACCAAGTTGAAAGTTAGTTTTTGAAACTGTTTGGACCGCTGATCCACAAACAGTTATAAGTTAAGATGCCTCATGCAGTCTGTAATACCAATTTAAACCTAATTGGATACCCCATGCAACTCTGGAATACATTATATGCCTCACATGAATAGTATACCTTATGCATGTCGGAGTACCCTATAGAAATTTCTAAATACCCTGTAGATGTTTTTGATGAAGCCATTGTACCATTTTGTCTTAGAGTGTGTATAAAAATAATAATGAAGACAATTTTTTTTCAATTACGCTACTCCAATTTCGTGTCATTATCCAATATGCGCTGCTATTATTTGAAGAAGACGGATGAGAATGTTATCAAGGCTTTATGTTTTTACCCTTTGCCACCAGAGGCAGGTAAAGACAATGCAAATATAACCCGAAACGCAAGCGGTGTCAACGAACATCAGTTAATGTGAAATCTATCAATGTGTGCCTGATTATCACCCACAGGCCAAAACCTGTATCATACATTTTTAAACTAAAGTGAAAGACTATGCTCCAAACGTACAATTCAACAATGGTGGCCATTTTGGCAGCCATCTTGGAATTCTCAACATGTTCTCGATCCATACCCAATGGCCAATACCTGTGCCAAATTTCATAAATCTAAGTGAAATACTGACATCACAAATGGAAACTTACAAAAAGCTTAACTGGGTCAGCGACGACAACAACGATGATGAAGATCGAGTGACAACAATAGCTCTTCGTCTTCAAAGAAAACGAACAAGCTAAAAATGAAGATTAATTTGTTTTGAAGAAAAAAACAAGAACTTACCGATGAACATAAGGGAGAGAGTGAGGTAGCTTGTATTGCTGGTCATGTGAAGTGCACCAAGGACAGTCCCGATGATGACGCAGGTCACTCCAAGCACAGCCAGGAACACCAAGACCCAGCGGAACCTCGTGACTTCCGTGATGCAGCACAAACAGCCTGCCCTGGAACAGCATCTCTTCTCTTGATCATCCAACTGGGTCATGCCAGGGGGAGCTGTTGTTCCTCTCATTTGAGTCGTCTCTTGGCGACTTGCCCGAGACCGGTTCTGTCGTGGCCCTTGCGGCTGGACGTGAGAGTTCAGAATATCGGGCAGGGCTTCTGGTCTCGGTGGCCGAGGACTGACCACTCCAGCCGACAACCCAGTTGTGTGAATCTCCGGTAAATCCAATTGCCCATTCTGACTGTGCAGCACGTCAATTTGCAAGTCGCTTGGGTCGACACCCCTATTTTGCTGGCTATTTCCTGGGTTGTGATTCGGGCGATTAGATGATGTTCCTCTTTCACCATCTCGTGGTGCACCTTGAGCCGGCACGGGGGCTGGGCGAGAAGACTGCCTGCCAGCATTGAGGCTTGGACTGTGGCTTTGGGCTACAGCAACTGTCTGGCGAGATGTAGTGCCACTAAGTTGAGACCTGCTTGCAGTTGGTCTTGAAGATGTTGCACTGGCATTTCCAACCATAGCAGGAACAGGTCTGCTTGGATTTGCGTTGGGAATTTCATTTGGTACTCCCTGTCGATTGGAACTTGAATGGCTCATCTGATGTGGCACAGTATTTTGGGGTGCTAAACTATGTGGAACATTATGTGGTACTGCATTCTGTCTTACATTTTGTGGCACTACATTTTGTGGCAATGCATTTTGTGGCACTGCATTTTGTGGCACTGCATTCTGTGGCATTACATTTTGTGGAACTACATTCTGGGGCACTACATTCTGTCTACTATTCTGTGGCACTGTATTTTGAGACCCTACATTCTGGGACACTGTATTTTGCGATGGATTCTGTGGCACTGTACTAAGCGGCACAACATTCTGAGGAACGGGTGGGGCTCTCCTCATTGTTCCATTCCCGGGGGCACTTCCAGATTGAGAGATAACTATCGTCTTCCTTCGTCCTGTTCCGCTTGATTCACTGACTACCTTAGCAGCAGCTTGTAACCCAGGACCATCAGCCGTCCCTCCAGAAAACGATGTGACGAGGGTCTGCGAGTGAATCCTCTCATAACGATGAGAACGGGGCGAGGCACTAAATGCATCAACCCTGGTACCAGCAGACGGTAAAGGATCTATGGACTGCTCTGAGACAGAAGTTACTGATTCAGTAACCTTCGGGGTCTCATTGCTGCCAGCTACCTGATGTGCAGCAGATGTCTCACCATTGTTGGCAGTCAAAGTTCTTACAGGGGAAGAAACTGTTGAACTGGAAGACGATGTTCCTGCAAGAGGTCGAGATGAAATGCCGGAGGGAAGATTGGCACTTGACTTCAGCTGGAATTTACCAGCTGAACTTCGTCTTGTGGTGTCATTTCGTGTAACAGGCTTGCTTGGACTTGAACTTGATGTAGCTGCAGTTACAACAGGGGTTTGTTGAGCGGATGTAATAATCCCAGACGAAACAGGAGTATGAACGCTAACAGCACTCACAGCCACGGAACTGGATGGAGGAACCGCACTCGCTGGAACCGAGTGACTACCTCCTGAAGTCTTATCGGTAGATTGAGATGTTGCATTGGAAGCCAAAGTGACTGAGGATGATGAAGTTATGGCAGTAGAAGCTAAATTCGGTCCAGCAGAGGATACAGCCACCACAGAGACATCGGTTGTCCTCCCCGCTCCGCTGGAATGAGCATTGTCATCTGGACCACTTGTGGAATTAGCTTTTACAATAGCACCTAAAACAACTTGAGCACTGGTCTTTGCAAGAGCAGAAGCAGTAGTGGAAGCATTTACAATTGTTACTTTTGGAACTAGAGGCTCCATGACATTGGTGTTTACTGCTGGTTGAACAGACACAGGATTAATTTGAGCTTCAGGCTGGGTTACAGTCACTATTGCAATGCTAGCACCTTGGTCTCCATTCTGCTTTGGCACATCTGATTCATTTCCAATCGACACACTCACACTCGTCTTAGGCAAAGTCTTTGGCACTGCATCTTGATCAGCTTGGGCAGCGGATCCTGAAGTGACAGGCTCATCTTTTGTTTTGGTCATTGCATTCTCTTCTTTCTTAATTGCGTCAGCAAGGCCCGATGTTCCAGGTGCAGGCCAAGAAGAGCTGGATACCACCGAAGACGTTTCTAACTTCTTGTGCACAGTAGCCAAAGAAACAGCAGCAGTTTTTGGAACCACAAACAATGCTGGCTGAGTCGTTACACTAGTTTTAGAAGCGACAGTTACAACTGTTGATCCGGAAGCAGTGGAAGAAGACAGCATATCAGCAGTCGAAGAAACAGAAGCCGCTGTATTACCAGAAGTCAGGGAAACGGCATTTGGAGAGTCATGAACTTGAGCAACAAGAGCGGTTTTAGGCACACTGGTCACAAATGTCTGCATTGTATCCTGTTTGAGATTCATGCCATGGGTTGAAACACCAGCTTGGTTAGATGTTCCCCGGGACATGGTTGCGTATGACCCTGGATTCTGGGACATACTAGCTTGAGATTTTTTTAAAGTTAAAGCATGAATGTTTTTCAGATCACCAAAAGGAGGCACAGCAACTGAAATGACATCAGACTGAGCCACAGCAACTGTCTTTGCTTGATTTTGATCTGTTTGATTTGTCACTTGCAAAGCCTTTTGATCAGCCATTTTGGCAATGGATGTGGGCTTACCAGTTCTTTCCTTAATTGCATTTGACGGATCCACTTTCACTGCTACTGTCGACCTCCCAGAAGAACGAACACCATCAGAATCCAACGATAGCATCACCACATTTCCGGATACGCTCTGGTTGTCACTCGAGGTTGACTTCTTGCTTGGAGCCCCACTATTGTCACTCAGGCCACTCAGAGAACTGGCAGAGGCATTGCTTGGCAGCAGGCTAATTTCAGAAGTCAGGCTCACTGGCTCAAGAGATGCCATTTTTGACTGTTTGATGGCACCAGATTCTTTCGAACTTTCTTTCTGCTCAGGAATAGGAGATTTCCGATGATTAAGATCTAACGGCAGACTCGATGGAGCTGAAGTATCGACAGTTCCACTGCTCTTCTGAGAATCTAGAACCTCCAGTGATCGAGTATTTCTCAGGGTCGAACTAGTTATGACAACCTTCTGATTTTGAGAATCTGACACATAGCTACTAACTTTACTGGCAGCTACATGACCACTCGCAGTTGCTATCGCTTCTTGTGGGAAAGTTCTAGAATGGGAAGTGCTGGCATCAGCTTTTACCGGTGTAACTGCGTTCTTTGAACTAACTTGAGTCATTTTAAGTTGAGTGGTATTGTCAACAGATCCTGATTTAGGGGTGTATTTAGCAGCACTAACAGCAACAAACTGCGGAACTTGATGTTGGATAGCTTGCGTATGATCAGCCCTCGACGGAGAGGTGCTTGCATCTCTTCTGTCCCTTGATGCCGCATGATTCGAAGGCGACCTTGCTCTTGCCTCTGCCTGGGGTTGCAGCTGTGAGACTTGGGGTCTGGACTGTTGAGTGGCTGAATTGCCACGAGGAGGGGACGTGGCCCTCGATAATGTTTGAGCTTTATGATTTTTCTCAGGAGCAGTTGCACCTTGAGACTTTTTTACTGCAACATGCTGTCTATTGGCACTGGACACAGTCTGAGCCTGTTGTTGACTGATACCTGAACTTGGTGCATGCCTCTGAGAACTGGCAGTCGCAACTAAAGATGTACCCGGTCTTTGTTCCTGAACCGAAATATTTTTCTGCTTAGAATTGGGACTAGGGTCTCGCCTTTGTTGAACTTTAGAAGTCGGTTGCTGTAATGTATTAGCTGGCCCCTGAGCTCCCTTGGTTAGCCGTTGCTGAGGGTGATTACTAGCCTGCTGTTGTTGTTGTAGCTGTTTTTGCTGTTGAGGCTGTCCAGTTCGAGGCTGTCTTTCACTCTGCCTCATACCCTGTGCTCCAAACTGATGTTGGTCAGCTGCATGTAGCTGGGCTTGTCTCTGCTGTTGTTGATGTTTTTGAGGTTGTTGCTGCTGTTGTTGTCTACCAGTTTGCTGCTGTCCTTGGTGTTGCTGTTGTTTTAGAGTCTGCTGTTGTTGTTGCTGTTGAACTTTCTGTTGCTGTCTCTGATCTTTGTCCGGTCTCTGTCTCTGCTGATGATTTTTTGCGTGCTGTCGCAGGTCCACTGGAGGACTCTGTGTCTGTTGTATTTTCGACTGTTCATTTGACTGTCTCTGTTGTTGTCTTTGTTGGACATTTGCCTGTTGCTGTTTTGGTTGCGGATTCTGTTGCTGTTTTGGCTGTGGATTTGACTGTTGCTGTTTTGGCTGTGGATTTGACTGTTGTTGTTTTTGCTGTGGATTTGACTGTTGTTGTTTTTGCTGTGGATTTGCATGTAGCTGTCTTTGCTGTGGATTTGACTGTTGCTGTCTTTGTTGGGGATTTGCCGGTTGTTGAAGTCTTTGTTGGGACTGTTGCTGTTTTTGTTGATGGTTTGGCTGTTGTCTTTGTTGGGGATTCGGCTGCGGTTGTGTTTGTTCCTGTTGTTTCTGCCCAGGTTGTTGTTGCTTCAGCTGTTTGTTCTGGTGACCTTGTGGCTGTTTTCCCCTCTGCTGTTGTTGCAGTCTCTGTTGATGTTGCAACTGCTGTTGTTGTTGAAGTCTTTGCTGATGTTGTTGTTGCAGCTGCTGTTGTTGTTGTGGATGTCTCTGTTGCTGCTGTCTATTTTGTTTTGGTTGAGCGGAGCCACTAGGCTGGGGAGTTCTGTTGGATGCCTGCTGGGCAGCATCGGTCCCCGGCGTGTCACCCTGTCTGCTTCGCGGATCAGCACTTGCACTTCTGACCGTTGGCTGCTGGTTGACTGTCTGACCGCTCTTGGCAGGATTGGAAGAACTGCGGCCTGTTCTGTTTGCTGTGGGGTTGCTTGCAGGAGACCTCACATAGGGGTCTCCCGACCCTTCTGGATTGTTGGTCACATGGCCACTGCTCTGTCTGCCTGTCCTCTGATGCTCCGGGGTGTTCTGTAGCTGGTGATTCTGCTTCTTCCAGAATCCCATCAGGCCAACTACCTTTTGGGAATGCTAGGCACAGCCATCTGGAAAAGACAAGAAAATCATATTAAGTTATTATGAAGAAATTGAAGACTGCACGACATTACCTTTGAACGGATACAGGTCAGGCACAGTCGGCAGTCGCTCTCACGTTATTATTCAGCTGAATATTGCCGCATTATTGCTTATCACAAGTGTTTTGTCAAACAATTTGTTTAAAGCATTTCCCTGAACTTGTTACAAAGCCAAGATAATTGTGTACAAAACCTTGACTTACATGTACCATAACAATGACAAGGAAAATATGTTTATCTGACATAAACAATTACCTGTCTATTCTGTCTATCTGTCCATTTGTCTGTCCATGTATCCATTTGTCCACACTAATTGTCAAAGTAAACCCTCATCCCTCAGCTTAACATACCAACTGAATCTGGGGATCAGGATGGCTGGCCACATGGTTGCCAAGAATACTTGATTGGCTGCTATCTTCTGTCTGGCGTTGCATTCACACGCTGGGTTGAATATAAAATAGTGTGAGAAAAAGAGGCTGCAATGGGCTTTACTCCTGAGTAATGCAGACATATTTCAGTAATTGCCAACTGTCTGCATGTAACAAAATGTAACATGTCATGGCAAAGGGGGTGATAAGTTGTATCATGGTTTGTATGCATTCTATTGCATGAGATGTGCATATATGTCACAGTGAATAACCAGTTTTAACCTCTTCGTTAAGAGATGACATCATCTTACTTCCTTGGAAGGTATTCATAGACACTTGTTCAGCTTTATTGTCTATGTATTACAGGATCTTTGTTCCCTACAATGGGTGAAACATTACATACAATCATGCAGACCTGAAGTTATGACCCCTGCTAATGCCTGCCTCATAAGCCAGCTACTAAATTGATGCTTGCTATAGGCCACAAGTACTGTTTGTGAGTTTGGTTTTTTGTAATAATTAAGGTATTTTATGTAATTAAGATATTTTTCCGAGGCATATTCTTCTTGTCAGAAGCTCCATACACCAACATATCATTAACTAAAATGAATTACGAGGCATTCATTGTAAAGAATATCTCTGTGTAGTTGATTTAGAAATGTCAGTGCCTTTGAAAGATGTCATGCATTTCAGAAAATAGCTGAATCACAGAATTAATGCTTTTTAAAAATTACGTTAAAAATATAATTTAGAGAATGCAGAACCAAACAATAGTTATTAAATCATTATAAAACAAGTACCAAAGTCGTTTGACGTTTGATACTTAAAGACAGGGCTTGGTCAAACTGACCAGCACTTCACATGGTTTTTAAGGACAATCACAGAACTCTGGGCTGTTTAGAGTCCAATTATACACGCACCTGGCCTGTTAAACACCTGCTGAAAACCTGCATATATTTGTGCTACTTTAGTTTGTTAATTATTATGTACTTGACAAAGTGTTGAAAGACAGTACATTAGGCATACCATGTCATTTCCTTATTTTGCAGAGCAATTGTAAAGTTAAGTTCAACATTCCTTGCTGGCTGTTTCTGACATTCAAGTAATTGCTGTTTAACAAGTTCTGTGTGCCACAATAACACTGTTTTTGGAAGTAATGTTACATGCATTTGTCCAATGAATTAAAAAATTCACCAGGGGCTTAATTCGACACTTGAATGGTAATAACTTGGGCATTCCTGCTTGTGGCTAAAAAAGACATTTCTAAGATTGTTGTTTGACAACTCTGTGAGGCAGCTGAGTGTGCATCCAGGCATGACGGATCTAACACCGAGCATCATTCAGTGGAAGCAGACAGGTATGAGGCAAAGTGGACAGTGGATCAGCCAGTCCAATCATTGGCAATCAATAGCCACGATCAAGAGCAAGACATGTAACATTTTAACACTACTCACCATTCGTGTATCTGGCCCCTCAGATCAAAATTGCTGCAGCACTGTGTCCTGCCATGTCCCTGCCACCAAGTCAGTGTGCACTGCAGGCTAACAGGCCGACCTACTTTCCACCTGAGCTGAGGCCTCAGCCTGGACTACAGGTGCCATAGCCTACAGGTAACACAACGGTACTAGCGCCCCTAGCGGAATCACCAGGTAGATCCAATTTGCTGCAGCAGCTGGCATGGCCGCAGGCAATGTGAATATATTGTTTAATGCAACTTCAAACAAACATGATATATGCGTACATTAAATGAATTAAACATATATATCGTTCTCAAAGAGTCAGCTGACCCAATGGTTTGCCTTCATTCCTTTCTTCCTTACTCCCTTCCTGCCTTGCTTGCTTCATTCCCTCTTTCCTCCCTTCCTCACTTTCTTCCTTCCTCTTTCTTCCTTCCTTAAAAGTATCTCTTGATTTGTATGGCTTTACAAAATGTCAATTCTAAATTTGGACTTGGCATGTTTAATTCCGGAAGACTGAGTTTGGACGAAAGATAACACAATAGAGATAGGGGAGGGCGGGGCACGTTGGACCTTGGGGCACGTTGGACCATTGCCAATATTTTTAAAATAAAAAATGCGCAGTTATCCAAATCCTCGATGAAGAGAACTTTAGTGGTATGCCTTTTATACAAAAAATTTCATGAGCATTGAAGGAAAGGTGTGTTCTATTACAGGTTTCATGATTTTCGGCATAAAAAGTGACTTTTTCCAAGTTTCGATGGCTATATAGTTTACCCTTCTTAAAATATGGGGGATCTAGTCCGACAAGTTTGATATAAGTTTCCCGAGTTCACATTCAACCTTGTCAGCGAGACATGCACATTTTCATAAGAGGTTGGGACGGGGCAGGTTGGACCAGCTTGGCCGGGGCACGTTGGACCATTATAAACTGGATTGACTGACAAAAAATTATCAGCAATTTGTCAGCTGTCTAATTTTAAACATTGATAGAGCACCTAAGTCATTCCTGTACTGTACAATATGAGGGTAAAATCAATTTGGTGGCTAATCTGCCAGCCCTTCTAGCTGAAACAAGACACGGGGCACGTTGGACCAGAAAAAAAAAAATTTCAAACTTATTTTCCTCCGCAACTATAGAAGGTAGGTCAACTTGGTTTGGCATAAGGGTAGCGTAGACGTTTAGAAGTCAGTCAGTAAAAATATTTTTCAAATATTTAAAGAAGTTTTTGATTGAGAGCCACAAATAAAAAAGCGGACCAACGTGCCCCGCTCACCCCTACTCTGGATGGGGGTTTGCGTCCCCCTGTCCCTTGGCCATTTTACTTTTGAATTGTCTGTCCCTTTGCAATTTTACTGATGATACTTTTGAAATCCATGTCCTTCCACCGTGGATGGGGTTTTATGTCCCCTGTCCCTTGGTCACTTTTAAACTTGTGAATTTCCTGTCCCTTAGACATTTCACATTTGAATACTCTGTCCTCCATACCCCTCTCCCATCCCACTCGGAGCCTCAATTGATGACAATTAGCACTTCTTCACCTAAAGGAGAAGGGTGGTCCAGTAGTTAAAGGTGACAGGGTCGCCGGTTTTATGCTAAATCATACTATTAGGAGGAAAAGGGGTAGAACGAAGGGAACAAAGGAAGAAGGAAAGGAGTAAATGGATCGAGGAGGAAATGAAGGCAGAAAACGAAATTTAAGAAGAATGAGAATGAAGAAAAGGAGAGAAGGAAGAAAGGAAGACCGAAAAGGAGAAGAAATGAATGAATGAAGGAAGAAAAGGAAAGAATATAAGAAGGAAGAAAAGAATGAAGAAAAGAAAAGGAAAAGAAAGGAGGAATAGATTCAAAGAAATGGACGACAGAAAATAAAGAAGGAAGAAAAGAATGAAGAAAAGAAGGAAGAAAAGAAGGAAGATACTCAAGATAGATAGATAGAAGAGATAGATAGAAGAGATAGATAGATAGATAGATAGATAGATAGATAGATAGATAGATAGATAGATAGATAGATAGATAGATAGATAAAAAAAATTGTATTGAAGAAAGAATCCTTCTAGAGGAAAGAGGAACCTCTCAGCTTTCCAAAAATGGCCATTTATACACCCTATAGTTATGATTCTGTGACCACATTTGTCTGGACCAAGGACTAACATTGTCTCATGACACACCAACACGATGGACGAAGGCAGCCTGCAATCTTCTTCGCCAGTCTGCAAGCTTGTCTCATAGCAAAATCACTTGAGTAAATTTGGTAAAAAAAATCGGTGAGCTGCAGCCCACCAACAAGAAATGAAAGACAGAAATCAAACGACAAGAGATGAAAATACATCAGATGACCAGACAAAAGATGAAAAGGCACGAAATGACCAGACAAGAGGTACATCTCATCTCCCTAACAGATGCGTTTCTGATCCAAGCAGAAGAGATGACTACAATGTCATGCAGACATGAAAAGCAAAGGCGGATCCAGGGGGGGGGGCACAAGGGGCGTGCCCCCCCCCCCTTTTGTCAGATAAATCCTTGATATTGCTATTTGGAAAAAAAACTTTTTTTAGAGACTCCAATGTTTTAAGTGTTGCCGCGCCCCCCCTTTCGAAAAATCCTGGATCCGCCCCTGAAAAGAAATGATGTTCCAAACTTTTGATTACGTATATATATACTTCCAGAAAAGCCGGTAATGCGTTCATGCATCGAAAAGCCAGAAGTGGGAATTTTGTCGTTGGTTACTCCTGCTCCAATGAGGAGTAAAGGCCAATGAACATTCGGATAAATTTTCCAGAAGCACATCTACTACACTGGACTTTCTGTCCAATTCTGAGATCTATGTGTTTGATTTAAAACTCTTGACTCAAGTAACCCTGGAGTTACTGATATAAGTAAGTAAGTAAGTAAAATTTTATTTAAAAGTCGGTAATATAGGTTAACAAGTAACAGAAGCACAAGTGCTTGTTTCCGACAACGATCATAAAAGACAGATGAATGAAATATGTCCAGATGAGAATAGGAATTAAAATTACATCGATTTCAGACTGCATAAAAAGCAGTCACCACATTGACATTTAAAATCAAAATCTTTCAACTTGTGTTTAAAAACTTTAAAATCCTCCAACTTAAAAACATCAGGTAAGCGATTCCACAAAAGAGCACCTTGGTAGCGAAGAGAATTGTAACCATACATTACTGTATTGTAAGTATTTTGTCGAAGTCTTACACTGTTTCTGAAACAATAATATACACTGTCACTTTTTACATAAAAATCTGGTGATACGGATGGCATCTCACCGTTCAAAATTTTGTGAACAGACAAAAGTAATTCATATTTCCTTTGAACATATAAAGGAGACATTTTAGCTTTCACAAGTAAGTCAAAATAACAAGAATTGAAATCAAGATATACAAACTTCAAAGCTCTTTTTAACATTTTTTCCAGACTTCTAGCTTCTGTCTTTCCACAGCCGTGATAAGCCAAACAACAATAATTAAAGTTTGCCAGCACAAAAGCTTGTACAATCTTTAATTTGCAGCTTGTGTTTAGAACATGTGACAGACGACTAAGAGCATTGACTTGCTTTCCACAGCGTTTCACAAGACAGTCACATGAGGCCTGAAACTATACTTAGGATTCCATCTATCTGCATGCAGGTTAACACCAGGGCTTTGTGCAAACTATAGGCCTACTACTACCTCTTGTGGCTGGTTACAAAAACATAACCCATGGTTCATGGCCATAATTATGCGCATAGCTACTCCTCATCAAGTAAGCACACTGCCACAGCCAAATTTGTAACTTTGCTGTGTGTTTCAAGGAAATGATTATCCAATTTATTAGCCTCACAATGACTGTATAATGTTTACATGCCCAGGTCTGACAGTGAGGCTCTGGATGGGGTTTTGTGTCCCCGTTCCCTTAGCCATTTTACTTTTGAATTAATTCTTTGTTACTCTGTTACTCAACAATTTTACTCAAGATTGAACAGTCACAGTTCCCTGTCCCTATGCTCTGGATGGGGTTTTGTGTCCCTATGAGAGCTTTTTACCTTCAGTGAACATAGTTCGATAAAGGTATCGTAATCACTTAGGAAAAATGTTGTCCGTCTCCTGGGCGGGCGTCCGGATGGGCGTCAGGGTGGTCAGGTGGCTGGCGGATGGATAGTTTTCGGGCCAGAACTCAGCCCCTAATGTATGTACGTGGTTGAAATTTGGTACACATAGGCCTGTATGGTTTAGTTGTGCCTTTTGATGATCTGGCTGATGGATATTCCACACTTTTTACCTTCAGCGAACGAAGTTCGAAGAAGGTATTGTAAAAATGTTGTCCATCCGCAGGCTGGCAGGCGGGCAGGCTGGCAGGCGGGCAGGCTGGCAGGCGGGCAGGCTGGCAGGCGGGCAGGCTGGCAGGCGGGCAGGCTGGCAGGCGGGCAGGCTGGCAGGCGGGCAGGCGGGCAGGCTTTTCCGGGCTATAACAAAGGCCCTACGGAAAGCACATGGACGAAATTTGGATGAGAATATAATTTCTTTCTGCAGTTGTGCGGTTCTGCAAAAAACTGCAGAATTCTGCAAAAAACTGCAGAATTCTGCAGTTCTGCAGTAAGCTGCAGAATTCTGCAGTTCTGCAGCTCCCTGCATGATTTCTGAACCTCTGTTACTTCCTGTAGTTTATTGCAATGCATCTTCAAAGTTCAGACCTCTCTGACATGGGGCTTGCCACTACTAAAGAAACGTGGTTTGGGGGATTGTTGTTTGGGGGATCTGGGTTTTTGGTCTGTCACTGCAGTGTTTCTGAAAAGTTTCTGCAGCAAAATCTGTAATTCTGTAGGAGATATGCAGCCTGGGAGGTTTTATGCAGTTCTGCAAAAAACTGCAGAATTCTGCAGAAAGCTGTTTCAAAATAATCTGCAGGAAGCTGCAGAATTATGCAGTTCTGCAGCTCCCTGCATGATTTCTGAACCTCTGTAACTTCCTGCAGTGTATTGAATCTGTACAGTTCAGACCTCTTTGACATTGGGCTTGCCGCTAACAATGAAACATTGATTTGGGGGGTTGGGGTTTTGGTAGTCCTCTGTCATAGCAGCATTTCTGAAAAGTTTTTGCAGCAAAATCTGTAATTCTGTAGGAGTTATGCAGCTTGGGAGGTTTTATGCACTTCTGCAGCTAACTGCAGAATTCTGTCAGAAGCTGCAAAATTCTGCAGTTTCAAAAAAAAAAACTGCAGAATTCTGCAGTTCTGCAGCAAATTCTACAGTTCTGCTGGAAGCTGCAGAACTCTGCAGTTCTGTAGCAAATTCTGCAGTTCTACCAGCTGACCAGGTAGCAGTTTGTGTAATGACATTTTTGCGAGCGCACTGATCGCCGAAAAAAGTGTCGTACGGAAAAAGAAACAACGACGGACAAAGACTGACTACTGTAGACCTGGTTGCAGAGTACCTGAAACTTTTTTCGGAATGAAAATTGGTTGAGAATTGACCGGGCAGAGAGGCAAAATGTCCATGGAAGTTTAGTTTGATAGATCTCTGTCAGCAGTTTATAAAATAACATTTTTGCGAGCTGACCGATCGCCGAGTCGTACGGCGAAAAAATCAACGACGGACAAAGACTGAGAATTGACCGAGCAGAGAGGCAAAACGTCCATGGAAGTTTATTTTGATACAGCAATTTGTAAAATGACATTTTTGCGATCCCACTTGTTTCCTCACAGTCCTCATTCTTGTATAGGTATTCATGGAGCTGCAGAACTGCAGAATTCTGCAGTTTCCTACAGAATTTATTGCAGAACTGCAGAATTCTGCAGTTTCCTGCAGAACTGCAGAATTTCTGTTCAACTGCAGAATTTATTGCAGAATATGCAGGTGCAGGAAGAAATTTAAGTGTACTGGAAATTTGGTACACAGGGGCGGACTGGCCTACGTGGCAGAGTGGCAGCTACCACGGGCCCATCCACTCAGGGGGGCCCATTCATGATATAAAAAAAATATTAAAATTCATGAAAAAACTGTAAAGCAAAACTTTACCATCAGATTTATGATTTTGTGATGAAACACAATAATCTTGATTGGACAGAAGCCTCCTACGTGGGGCCCCATCTTAATAACTCTTTACCAAACTGTATTATGCTGTATTATTTTCCTTTTCTCTTTTGAAATAACACCGGCGGTGGAACCTCGGGGGCCCCCTGACTTATTATGCCACGGGGCCCGAAATGCCGCAAGTCCGCCCCTGTTGTGCCTTTTGATGGTCTGATTTATCGATATTCCATAGGTACTTTTCGAAATAATAAAAAAAATATTAAAATTATTTTTGGCCCAAATAGTGTGTCCAACAGAAAGGGCCCCCCCCCCCTTAGCTGAATAAGCCACAGGATTGGCTTATTCACAGTTAGTCTGGGGAAGTCACAAAATTATTATTTTTTGTTTCCGGGTCATGACTCTGATCTTGTTTTGCCATTTGATGTTGAGATTCATGAATATTCGATCCTTTGTGAAATATTGAGAAAAGATATTAAAAATTTTGTTTCCAGGCCAAAACTTGGCGACCTTGCATGGACTTGTTTAATGTCTTAGTGTCTTTTGATGGTTTGATTGAATCATGTTTGATAGGTATATTTTTAATAATGTTTGAAATAGTGAGAAATATATAAATAAGTATATTTTTTGGTTTACAGTCTATCCATTCATTCCTATTACAATGGGAACTTATATCATACAATAAGGCCAAGGGCCTTTCAGCAATGCCACCATTGTAGTTGGTCATTTCTGCTGAATACAAATCTGACCGCTTACACACATTATTCTTAATTTTCTCTCTTCCATTCTGAATGGATAAATCCCAGTTGTTACATACATTTGTACACCTCGAATGACTGTGTTCTCATTATCACAACTCATGTGAAAAGTTACTACCCCTTTTTTTCGGAACTCAAACCAAGCCCCAGTTGCATATAGACCATTTCAACAGACATACACAGCCATTCAATTCAATTCAATTCAATGAAATTCAATTCAATTCAATTTATTCACCATTACCCCAATTCCAAGATGTAGAGAGGTACTTATTTCATATTACCCAAGCGATACAGGCTATTGCAGACAATGGCTCCCAAGTTGACACTATGAGGATGTAAGAAGGAAATGCCGAGTAAGACATATATCAAAGCTAATTTCCAACATTGCCTCGATCGAAGTCTGTTGAGACGGACTTTGTCTATGTAATGGACTACATGTATATAAAATACATAGGCATTTTAAAAAAATAGGCATTTACATGCATACCATTGCATCAGGCTAATTTGAAGTTAATGCAGAATGTTAAATCAGACGCTGATTTACAACAGATGTTTATACAAGGTCTAAGTCATTCATTAATGCAAGGATCGAGTCGGCTTGTAGCTCAGCTCCTATGTCATTAGCATGATGTCACAGAAATGCATTAGTCAGACTGACATCAGTGCTACTTAACCACAGACTGGGCGCGACAGCCTCTTGCACTCAATATATCAGAAACCTTGTCTAGGAAATGCCACAGGTCTTAACACAGACATAAACCAGATTAGATGTGCTAGCTGTTTTAGCCAGGATGTTGCTATATAACATCGGAGCTTTCAGAGATAACTTATTGTTGACGTGTAAAGAGAGGTGTAAAATAAACTTAGGCAAATGTGGTGCAAACAACTGTTAACGCAAACAAATAGAATGCATGGTGAGTATTTGCCCAGTAGTCAGATCAGTTATCCACTCCAAGATTCTATTAAAGTATCCAATCAGTTCAATTTATCATGGTGAGTATTATTAACATGATGTTGTTTAATTTAGAAACAGATATCTAAGTCGAAATAAATAATTACCATCTCAAGATAGCCTCCTCAATATCTAATGGTTGCCGGCAAAAATAAGCAAATCCTGTTGCCGTTCTCCAGTCATCCATAATTCCATAATTTACAGCTCTCGCAATAAATTGGAAGAATTCAGTATTTTCTCATTGCCAGAGTAGACCTATGATGCCATAGGTTGATACACCATTGCCTGGCACCGGATGAAATGCAAAATTGGTGCAATCAACGGTGCCATAGGTCACAGGTCAAGCTGGCCAAAAGCGTTCATTGTGGACAGTTTGACATAGCCTTGTAGTTACATCCTCCCATTGCTGGATCCGTTTACACTCGCCTTGCCAACAGACTCTACAAAATACTGAAAATGTCTAATGGATTGTCTGCTTTTTTCCGGCATAATTGAGATACATGTAATTGTTTATAGTTTTCTACAAAGAAAATCATTGAAACAACAAACAGGCAGCAGTGAAACACTCAGAATTCATTAATAATTAAAAAATGTAAACTTTCTTGTCTAAAACGGCTATATGCTGGACAAACAAGTGAAAGCTATTCTTACAAAAATATAATTATATATATATACACATGAATTTGCTTTATATCTACCTGTTTCAATAGCATATAGCCAAATTCTTGCTAAAACAGGTCAACTTCTGTATCCTCTTTACAATTTTGTAACTAAATAGGTGAAAATACAAAATAAAATTGAACACTGCTAATAATTTAATTTTATGCAAATTTATGGAAACCTGAAAGAAAACAAATACATCTCCATAGTTGTCTACAGGATTTATGACGTCAAACAGCTTTGAAACCCACTCACATGATTCAGGAACCATAATCAAGAATTGCAGTAACTCCATTAGGCCTATGTGTTTCAGATATGAATGCACTATTTCATAACGTTTTCCTACTCTAAATGGAGCTTTTTTAGTCATAGTCATATACTTCTGACGATTCTGCCCTGTTTTGTAAAATGAATAATGAAATAAATATAACTGGAACAACAGTTATTGATTCTCACCATAGGCCTAACCAAAAAACGGAGCATATTCAATTTAGAACTCATAACGATACATCAGGCCTACAGAATGAATAAAAAATCCTATGCAAGCAACAAAAATCCTAGAATGATACATTTTCAAGTTTGACCAACATTCTAACACAATTAAATCAATGGCTATAATAATCATTAATAAATATGAATGGGATATGTGGCATTCGATGTTACATATGTATTGACATTAATTTGCACATGTCATATAGTTTGAAATTGTACAAATAATGATTATGAAGTTGCCACATTGGGCCCTTGACACATGTTCCTTGCAAAGCCCAAGGTGTTCAAGGACCCCTCAGTCCTCTGACAGGTGTCATCTGTCTGTTTCCTCTTCAAAACTGGTCAAATCCAACAGTATATAAGAGGAGTCAAATGATGACTGACCAGAGAAGTTCTGAACTTCACCTCAACACACCAACAACTGCACAGCCCTGCCAGTGATAGTTTTGGACCTGAGGGAATTTCAAATTCATTCCTGGCGATGCTGTCGCCATTGTTTCTGCTGCTGACTTTTGCTTTACCGTTCACGACCCAAGGCTATCATGAAGGAAACAGGTCTTTGTTTTTTATAATGTATATTGTGATATTTTAATGCATTAGTCACATCACAAAACGTATCAAACAAATCAAAATATAATATAATTCACATATTTCATGAGAACTTAGCAAGAAAATTGTGAAAAACCTGACATTTCGTTGGTGGGGGGGGGGATTATTAGACATAAAAAATTCAAATACCAACACCAAACAATTGTAGAAGCCAATGGAAGAACAAAGAATACAGAAATGGGTGATGCAAGCTCATTTATTTGCTGTTTTCTTTCCAAGTTCAAAACATTTTTGCTGAAAGTGCTATTTTCATTGCAGTGGTATCTCTGGAGATGATTCGCACTGGTGTGAATTTGAGAAGAAGGGGATGTACCAGGTATTCGTTATGGAGGAGCGACATGTCGTAAAGGATTTCCAGATCTGTGCAGATTTCTCTCCAAAAGAAATCATCTCTCAGAGAATTCTTGGAGACACTTCCTATTGTATGGTCAATGTGTAAGTTGTATGTTCAATCCTGGGTAGGATTCATGTGTTGGTCTTATCAGAAATCAGTTATAAAAAATCTTACATGATAGGGAATTTTAAAGAAAAATAGACAAATGTCATCTTCAAAACAATTCCAATAAAATTGCATTAAGTGAAAATGTAATTGGAGTTCATTGGCACAACTGTAACCCCCTATCATGGCACTTAACAGTGCAATAGAATGATGTCATGTTAATAGATAGATAGATATGGCAAGTGCAGCCCTCTAAGCCCAGTTCTGGGCGCTCACGAGGGTTGATTGATGAGATGGGAGAGAGAGCGGGAGTCCTCAACATGTTAATGTGACTTTAAAAATAATGGTTAATATCTAACTATATTAATCAATAACCATATTAATCAAAAGGAGATACCTTGACTAATAATTTTTCATTTATCGGTCTCAATAGGTCTGAGACTATTCGGGTTCCCAAGAATGTGGAACGAACGACAATTGAAAGACGTTGTTGTGATGGATGGATGGGAAGATACTGTGACCAAGCTGTGTGCAGTCCAATCTGCCAGAATGGAGGTCATTGCATCGGTCCTAATGCTTGTGATTGTGGAGCAACAGGCTACGAAGGAGATCAGTGCCAGAATCGTAAGTTTATTTGAAATGTTGAAGAACCACAGGACAATATATCCCTGCCAGGTATAAGATACAAAAATCTTAGGTGACATGCTCACACCTGTAACAGCTAAAAACTCCTCCCCAAGCGATGCCACTCACCTAAACTATCCACCTATCCTTATTGATCTATCCTGTCCTTCTGATAACAGCAAATAACAGTGAAACAGCTCCCTTATTTACGTTTTCTGCCTCTACTGTTTTTCCCCACCAGGGGCGCATGAATCTACATCGTAGTTCACTGCCTGCTCACGCCAGAGGCTGGCGCCACCGTCTCTCTTCCCGCCAAAACCATACACACGCTCCAGTGTCAGCTGCTTCCCATGCATGCACACTGGCTGACCCACTTCTACTCATCTTATCTCCCTCATCCTACCCTCATTTTAAAGCTCTTTCCAAGCCCTAAACGTATGTACATGTCTCAACTATTATCCAAGCTCCTACACGCTATCTCTCAGGTCTAATCTGCATAGCAGCCTCCAATCACCAATGCATCAGACAAACTGCAGATTTTCATCATTTCCCTGTCAATATTTCCAGTGCTATCACTGGCAATCTACCTCTTCGTTTTCACATATGGTGGGGGGTCGGGAGGGGGGGGGCGCTCCATTCCCTCTAAAAATGTCCCTCAATGGGTATATCTAGTATAATATATAACAGCTGTAATTTTAACAATGCTGACATCTTATGAACCTGTCATCGAACTTGAAGTGACTTACATTGAAAAATAAGCATATTTCCCAAGTTGTTGTAAATGTAAATTATTTTATAACATTCCACTCAAATGCAGAAATATTGCATTCTTCACAGCATCAGCCTTGGTTTCTAATATAAACCAAACATACATTAAGTTTGCATATATATTCAAAGAATATGTGCACCTGGTGGAAGATTAGTGAAGTTAACTTCCAGCCAAGTGAGGTCATTTGTTGATGTTCCAAGTCATACACTCCAGAACTTAGGAATGCAATATTATGATGTTTCAATAGAAGGTCTTATGACACTTTCATCAATGATGGTACTTATCATATTCATTTTTTCCCCAGCCATCTGCTTACAAACTTGTGTGAACGGCATCTGCTCAGCCCCTGACCACTGCAAATGCGATGATGGCTACAAAGGATACACGTGTCAGGAGTACAGCTGCAAACCAGGCTGTGTGGCAGGACATGGATACTGTGTGGGACCAAATCACTGTCAGTGTATAACAGGCTGGGAAGGACCCTCTTGTGAAAAACGTAAGTCAAAAGCATTAAAGCAAGTCAATTCAAATCAATGATGGCAATATTAGCAAGTAGGCCAACATAAACTATTTATTATATGGAGATTTATACAAGAAATAAATGAAATATATATCTACGACTATACGTTTGAAATGAAGGCTGCGAATTTAAATAAAAAAAACATAATTTAAACCCAACTGTCATACAGTATGCATTGGATTGAAAAGTATTCTAGAAACATCTAAGATAGCTCCAAAAATATTGGCCAAATTCTCACAAACACGGGTTTTATAATAAATGCCATTTTTAAATTTTCAGCTTCTTGTTTGAAGAAGTGCATGAACAATGCCAGGTGTACCATGAAAGTAGAAAACGGAACAACAGAATATTCCTGCGTGTGCCCTCAAGGTTATGAGGGTGAACTTTGTGAGAAAGGTGAGTTATTTAGAATTGCACTTGTTTTCTGCATTAAAAAACAATATTTTCCATGCAAAAAACCCGACATGTTTGGTGTCTGACTGATTTCAAAGAGTAGGCACACTGAAAAAGACTTTTGAAAAGTAGTATATGAATTATGACATACATTACTGATATACAACCCTCTTTTTTCCAGCAATCTGCCACAGGCCATGTTTGAATGGTGGATCATGTGTGGCCCCTGATGTCTGTGCTTGTCTTAAAGGATTCACTGGATCGGACTGTGCTTTCAGCGTTCACAATGAAGCCCTAGGAGGTCGGTGAATTGACATCGCACGATTATGTTATACAGAAGGTAATATCATGATATATGTATGTGTTAAAGAAGGTTCTTTTCTTTCAGTTAAAAACATCTCCGCTTGGGAAAACCTGCACACCTGCATGGCATGGGGAAGACGGCACTACCGAACCTTCGATGGCAAGATGTTCACTTTTGTAGGACATGGAACTTACACAATGGCCCAGGAGTGTGCAGGAGGGTCAGAAAATGGATACGGGATCTTCCTGAACCTTACAAACAGCTGCGAAGAAGATGAATTTAATACAATATTCCATTGCAAAGCTGCTGTCAAGGTATGTTAAACTGGGAATCAGAATTCTGGAGGTTTCTAGATCTATTAGAGTGCACACAAACACTTTCAATCTGCCACAGAAATGGGCTATATATATATCAAAGAAGTCACTGTTACTTTAAATTTCCAGATTTCACTCAATACCTTGGTTGTTGAGGTGAGCTCCGCCGCAGTATTAGCCAATGGCAGACCTTTGAAGTTACCAGCTCAAATTGACAGATTAGCCATTTCCAGAATTGGACAATATTATTCCATTGCAGGACTTGGTGGTAAGATAAACCTACACATGATTACTAGTACACTGTATTTGAATCATTGATTGCCAATTAAAGGGGGATATCTAACTGAATGCTTTAATCTTCAGAAATGATGGTCATGTTTGACACAGTTGACTCATCTCTGTACCTGTTCGCCCCTGAGACAATGAAAGGTCAAGTTTGTGGTTTATGTGGAAATTTTGATGAGGACTCGTCAAATGACTTCATGCTCTTGACTGGAGAAACTGTGAAGAATTATGCTGAATTTGCTAATGCCTGGGCAGACCCCACAGAATCTAGAGACATCAAGCCGGTTGAATATCTGACCTCCCACTCTTGCTCTTTGGTCAGCATGGAAGACGTGAGTAGTTACTTGTTTTACTGAAGTAAAGTCTGACGTAAATATTTTTTGTATTTCTCAAAGATTCAAACTTCACTGATATCCTCTTTGTTGTACTTTCAGGCTGATGAGGTTCGCCAGGAATGTAACTTCTTGAAAAATCCAGACTTGGTATTCGCAAACTGTCTGGGCCTTGTTGACGTGGATCTCTTCATTGAAACGTGTATGGTCGACATGTGCTTCTGTCGCTACTACAATGTCAGTCAGGAGGAATGTTTAAATCAGGTGATAAGAAAGAAATAAAATACAAAATTGCTGCCATGCTTAGGGTGCATTTCCATTTTAATTCAAGTTGATATTTCCTTTAAGGTTCGCTGCGACATGGCTCGGGAATACGCTAGGGCTTGCAGTCGAAGCGGAATGGTCCTTGAATGGCGAAGTGACACTTTCTGTAGTAAGTAAAATCAACATACATCTCCAATTCATAGCAAAATTATTTTTACATATGACATCAATTAACATGTATGTTGCAGCTGCTCCTGAATGTCCATCTGGCAAAAGGCACACTGAGTGTGGTATTGACTGTGGCCACATTTGTGGAGGGGAAGGATTTGGCGTTGAGTGTGACGACGTCCGTTGTGTCGACGGCTGCTTTTGTCCCGATGGTATGTATCATCTGAAAAACCTGATTTTGCAATTTTAAATTTTTATTCAAACAAGATTATTTTAAATAAATGTTTCTCTTTTCAGGAACAATGTGGAATGGGCATGAGTGTGTCTTCAGGACACAATGCAGTTGTCGCAGAGGCACCGATGGAATTGACTATCCTGTTGGTGTAGTTCAAAGCACAGGATGTGAAGAATGGTGAATCAATGTTTTTTACAGACATTTTGTACATCGTATGATCTAGCCTTCCTATTCCACTTCAAGCACTACAGAATGCAGGTTTATAGAAAACTAAACAAAATCGTTCTCACTTTCAGCATCTGTCAAGCTGGTGGGAACTGGGAGTGTGAAGTACTGGAAGACTGCTACGGCCGTTGTGTTGTTTCAGGAGACCCACACTACAAGACTTTCGACAATCGAATATTTTTTTCAGAATCATACTGTGAACATGTTCTTAGTATGTCCAACCTCCCACAAAATAGCAGCATCGCCCCTTATGCGATTTGGGTACAAAATCAGAAATGCTCAGAAACTCTGAAAGGAAGTTGTGTGAAGCTTATTACAATTCAATATGGAGAAGATGCAAACAACATAAGGATAAGGTGACAAAATTGAATTATTGACGTTTCATATGATTTTTCTTCATTCAAAATGAGATTCAAGCTCTGAAACAAGACGATTTGTGTTACTTGGCAGAATGAAAAAACATGAGACGATACTGAACAACCTTGCCATCAGCCTGCCTTATGCCAAAGATGGCATCTACATCAGAGATGTGTCTAACGTCATCAAAAGGGTGACTTTGCCAAATGGAGTTGAGATCTTGTGGGATGGTCATGTGCGCCTTGAAGTTCAGTTGGCTCCTCACTGGAAGGGAAAGGTATGCAATTCTTAATCAGAAGAATCACAAACTCTACTGTTGTCTTTTGTGCAAACTACTATTTGTCATTCACTGCCATAGGACTTCTTTCTACATAGGTGCTTTTAAAAACGGTTTTGAACAAAATTCAATCAAGTGAAGCCTTTTATACCATAAACGTATTAGATAGTTAGATGTTTATTTTAAGCATATAAGAAACTATTAAGATAAGTGGGCAAATAAATGGTTGTGATATGATTTACAACTGAGTCGTTCAATTTTCTCTCAGCAGACAATGCAACTTTACTTTACAAGACACTACTTTGCAATCATAAAATCAAGACAGAAAACCACTAAATATCCCCAGATGATCCAAATTTTTTTTTCATTGTTTTAATAGGTGCAAGGCCTTTGTGGTAACTTCAATGATGATGTAAAGGACGACTCAATGACTCTGAATGGAGAGATCAATGCAAATGTGACTCAATTTGTCCAAGAATGGAAAACAGCCGCTCACTGCCATGATGACCCACCCACCGTCACCCGAGGTGCTTGCTCCCAGTCATCACAATACGAAGCTTATGCCAAGGCAACTTGCATGCAACTGAGACGAGGTAAGCTTTTGAATAGTGTGTGGAAAATCATCAGTGAATACAATTAAAAGTTGAAATAAATATGTATGCATACAACAGCTGTACACCTCTTCAATAAATGTGATTGTATTTCCAGGTGTCTTCAAATCCTGTAACAATGTCCTGGATCCTGTACCTTTCATAGACCAGTGTGAAAGTGATGTGTGCAATTGTGGAACAGTTGTTTCCATGGAACAGTGTCAATGTCTGTCCTTTGCTACATATGCACGTGAGTGTGCCTTGAGAGGAACGGTCTTGGACTGGCGATCAGAGGATCTGTGTGGAGAGACAATCCAGTGCAGCAAAGGAATGATCTACAAAGAATGTGGTCCAAACTGCGGTAGAGTGTGCAGAAGGGATGCTGAGCCACCATTCTGCAGGGAGGAGTGTATGGAAGGCTGTGCTTGTCCTGAGGTATGTGCATTACTAACAAGACACCAGTTTTGAAATACGTTGACAATGACTGAATTTTGAAATAAAATTATTCTATAATTTCATTACAGGGGCAGATGTTTGATGAAGTGAAAGATATGTGTGTTCCTGACCAAGCATGTGGTTGCGTTTACAAGGAGACCTATTATGAACATGGTGAAGGCAGACAGGACTTTTGCAACCACTGGTATGTTGCAAACAACACTGAATAAACTGCAACTAACAAATATTTTGTATTGTTTTAATGTTTCACATTTTCAAAATAGTTTGTGTAATTATTAACTTTGTTTGCACTTCCAGTGTTTGTGATGCTGGTGTTTGGAAGTGTACTGAAGAAGTATGCACAGGTATGAAGGGAGTTCTAGATATTGTTCCATTTGAATCTTGAAGAAATAAAATGTTATAGCCATAAATAACATACTTAATTATTTTTCAGATATTGAGGTCTGTCCATCTGGAATGGTCTGGAGTAATTGTGCTGACTGTGAGATGACATGTGAAAACATGCACATATCTTGCCCCAATGATCTATGCTTGAGAGAAGGTTGCGTGTGTCCTAATGGCACCGTCACTGGTCCAAATGGTAAATGCATTGATGCTGCAGACTGCCCTTGTCTCGACAAAGAACAGAGTTATGGTGAAGGTGCTGTCATTAAGAGAGGTTGCAATCACTGGTATGTATGATGACAATGCATGTCATCTGATTGTTTCTATTTTTGCATTAGAATTATAGTTTTCAGAGAAAATGTAACCTCGCACCTGCTTATTTCAGCTTCTGCGTCCACTCCAAATGGGAATGTACTGATAATCCATGCTCTTCAACTTGCCAAGCCTTCGGAGATCCCCACTATGTGACATTTGATGGAAAATGGTTCACTTTCCAGGTAATTATCATAACAAAGACATATTAGCATTGAATCGATGCGTGTGGTGCACAGAAATGAAGAAGACCATTATCTGTTTGTAGACTAACAATATTTATAACTCGATGTTGCATTCTTGCAGGGATCACAATGCTCCTACGTTCTGGCTGAGGACTATTGCAATGGTGGAAATGGCACTTTCTCCATCACAGCAGAGAATGTCCCTTGTGGCTCAGATGGTGTAACATGCACAAAGTCCATCAATATTAAGATTAGAAACATGCATATCCATCTGATTAGAGGGAATGAGCCCATGATTTCACAGATCCATGAAGGAAATTCCAAGGTTTCTGTTGTTGAAGTTGGCCTGTTCTACATGGTTTTTGCTGAGGATGATGGTAACTGTCTTGTTTAGTACATCTGTTTTTGACAGACTTTGAATTTAATGTGGTTATATAAATCTGAAATTCAGCCATGACATGTCCCAAGTTCAATATCAACGAATAATGCAGTTTCACCCTGTAAGATGACAAATCACTTGTTTTCAGGAATCTTCGTGGAGTGGGACAAAGGCCTAAGGATCTACATTACGCTAGATCCAAGACACATGGGCAAAGTTTGTGGACTCTGTGGAAACTATGACAACAAAGCTGAGAATGACTTCAGAGCAAGGTCTGGCCAATTAGAGGAGACTTCTCTTGCATTTGCCAACAGTTGGAGGAGTCAGCCGACCTGTCCTATCCTTGCTGTGGATCCTGTCCATCCTTGTCAGCAGAATCCAAACCGTCTTTACTGGGCTTCTTATTCTTGTAACATCATGCGTTCTCCAGCTTTTCAAGCCTGCCACAGCTTTGTAAGTGCTGTTGTACAATATTGGACTATGGATTAGTGTTATGTTCTCAATATGTATAGGTTATGGGAATATGTGATTGATCACCCGAGGGCTTTAATCCGAGGTGTGATAAACACATATTCCTGATCCCATGATGAATAACTGGCTTATACCATGAGGTGAAAACTCAGTCAAACATGAGAGGATAACTGGACAACAACGAATATGGGAATTATTTCTCTGAAATACTGGCATGTGATTGGCTGACAGAGGTGTTGAATGGTATAATATCACTTATTCATGTAATTACCCATTACTGTTCCAGGTGCCAGTTGACAACTATGTCGAGTCTTGCTTGTATGACAGTTGTGGGTGCGAACTGGGAGGTGATTGTGAGTGTCTCTGTACTGCAATTTCCGCTTACATCCGGATGTGCAACATGGCTGGCGTACATATCACATGGAGGAACCAATTCAATTGCCGTAAGCATCGTTTTCCATTGTCATGTATGGTATTGCCATTAATTTGAGCACGTTTTGAAGACTGATGGTGGAACAAACCTATTGATTTCTTTCAGCCATTCAGTGTGAAGCCGGTTTAAGCTACAAACCATGCATTGATGTCTGTGACTATCAAAAATGTGACCAGCCTTTCCAGAACTCCACAGAATGTCCAATCTCATGTGTTGAAGGATGCGGTTGTGAGCCTCACCAGGTTTTGAAAGAAGGTAAACAGTGGTTCTCTCTAAGCGTATTGTCTCTATGTGTTTCTAATTTAATCTTTAAGAAGTACAAGAACGTGGATAATAATGAACTCTCTCATTCATTTAGGAAAATGCATAGATGCAATGCTGACGACATGCACAGATACTGAGACTGGTGTTGAGTATGAACAAGGAGCAGTCCTTGAAAGGAATTGTGAAAGATGGTAAGTGCAATGAACAATTCACTAATAACTACAATAACTTAAAATTTGGCATGTGTTTTGTTACTGACAGCCTTTATTGTCTCTTTCCAGCATCTGTGGAGCAAACAGTTGTACATGGAGTTGTGAATCCTTGCCTGATTGTCATGTTACCACTTTGCTGCCACATACAACTACAGGTATGCCCATGCAGTTTCTAAAACTACCTTTAGTCCATATATTTGTATCAATAATTCACTTGCATTTCTTCACTAACAAACTTGCATTTCAGAACACTGTGAGGGCAAGAATAAGATGATGTGCAGCTATCCTCCTGGTAGATGTGGAACATCTTGTGATGGCATTCAGGACTGCATTGTTCCCAATGATGAAGAAGATTGCCAAGGTATTTGTTTACAGGCGATTTCATTACCATGCGATTCTTGTCATTCACACTTGGCTGTGAGGAATCAATGCTAAACCAGCACTTACTACGTCTGATAAATCAAATATGTGAAATTCTGTTGTTTCTAAACCAATCAGATTAACTAAAAATGGCATGTATTTAGTGGGTTTAGAACCTAAGAATCGCATACTTATGAAATCACCTGTAAATGTTTATTATCGCAGCTCATAATCAACATGTAGATTACTCAAACATCCAAACTTGTACATGCCCTCAGTGTTTCTAATGCCTTGTTTGCAGTGACCACAGTCCCGACAGTGATGACTACAATAGGTATTGTCTGTGCTTGGCCTGAGGTGGTCTCATCATGTACACCTGAATGCAACAAATTCTGTCTTTACGACAAGACCAAAGACAACTGCACTGACCCCAATTACTGCACAGAAGGTAAGTTAAGCTGAATTTCCACAAACTTAAACAGATATGTGGATTTTTTTGTAATCTTAAATATAACTTCTGTCTAAACTATTATGTTTGCAGGTTGTGAGTGTGGAGCTGGATACCTCCGACACAATGGCGTTTGTGTTCCCCAAGCAGATTGTCCATGCATTGGGCCCTCTCCGGATTTCAACCTAATGCTTGTAAGTTAGATACATTTTCAAAATGTCCTCAGATTCCAATAAATTTGTGAACATAATCCAAAAGAGTTACAGCTAACGCATCCTCCTTTTGTTCTAGGCTGGTTCAAGATGGTCAATTCCTGGTTGCATGGAGTGCTCTTGTGAAAACAATACTGCCAACTGCTATAGTGTGGGGCCAACAACTTGCCCTGAGGTATGCTTTTTTCAGATAGCCAAATTTATCATATAATTATTTGGCATCTTCATCTGTTTTATAGTATGCGTATTAATTTCTGACTGTTGATTTGCATAGGGATTAACTCTTGTGACAAGAAGTGGCGAGGAATGCCCTGTGTGCGTGATGACCACAACACCACCATTGCCAACCAACCCCCCTGCCTGTCCACATCCTCCTTGCAAATGTAAGATAGAATACATTCTCAAACATTAATTTCTTCTGTCACGTACATAGACATATCCGTTTCATATAAATACTTCCTCTTTCCAGGTACAAGGCCTGAAATGGATTTCTCCCACTACAGGCAGTACATGGTGTCATCATACAGTGACCCTGAGTCAGCCGACGATGCTTTCAGAGGATCTCTCAGTATCTGGTCAACTGAAGAATTACCCAAAGACGCCATCACAGATTATGAAATAACATTTAACAACGCGGTAGAAATCTCAAGGGTGTCCTTCTTTTCCTCTGGGGCATTCAAAGTTGACTTAACATTTTTGCTTGACACAGCAAGCGTCCTCAGCACAGTAAGTTCATCAGCAAGCAATAGAAAGGTCGTTGCTGCAATTTCAATAAGAAAAGTTTCTGCAATAGGATATTGAAACGTAGCAAATACAGTTCTTATGATTGGCTGAGGAATTGAATTACATAGTTAAAGTGAAATTCTATAAAACGTATCACAGAGCCAGTGACGTGACTCACTGGTGTATGGAATGGGTGGTGATTGTTGGTGTTTTAAAACTGATAATCCTATCCACTGATCAAACTCAGCTGCTCACTGAAGAAGAACAGCACCTTTCTCATTGCTTTCCATGTTCATCTTATGGACTTGGAGGACATTTGATTCCTCCTAGACCAATCGGGCAAGCTTAAATACTACGTGGACAGTGAGAAAACTGGCTATTGAAACTCATGCTAGTTAGTTATATGAATCTGCAGTAAATGCTGAGCTTGTCCTTTTCTGCCATCCAACTCATGCATGGTTTGCCTTTGTTACAGAGTGATGTCTTGTTTGAAACCAAAGAGTTCATGGAGATTTCGTGGGACGGGGAGCCAACTGCCACTCTTAATGTCACCACCATACACATCAGCTTCTTCGTCGATAAGAATACAACTGTCAGCATGAAGGACCTGTACATTTGCGGAGAATTCCATGAAGAACGTGAGTCACAGAAAGATGTGAAATATGACTGATACAAATAGAGTGGGAGTCATGGCATGATTCATGGATATCACTTTACTAAAACAACCTATCTCTCTCTAAATATTTCAGAGACAACCACCAGCACAAAAGTGATGCCAACTCCGTCAGTTTGCCCTGCTGGATTAGAGTACGGAATATGCAGATGTGTCCTCTCCTGCAAAGAAATCAAAGAGGGCAAAACCTGTCAGAACTGGCAACCAACCAGCGTTGATCCCAATGGTAATTTTACGAAATATTTAGGCTGCTGTTACACTGTCAGTGATTCCACATGAACCGTCGTCTCACTTCATGAGCTGTTGTCCATTTCAGGAAAATGCTGCCAGTGTCCAGCGGGTGAAATTCTTGGTGAACATGGACATTGTATCCCTAAAGAAGAGTGCACTTGCGACACATGTCTTGGCCATGAACCATATGTGCCTTTCTATGAAGATGGACCCCAGTGCAAGCATCGATGTGTTTGCAAAGACAACTGCACAAAACACTGTTCTCCTCTGTGTGACATTACCAACTGCAGTGAGGTGAATATCATGAAAGAAAATGATAGTAAACCTATATCACTGTCATTAAAAAATATATTAACTGAATGATGACCTTAACTTTTCAGGGTTACACAAAGATCGTCTCCCCTGCTACAGGTTGCTGTCGCTGTGAACCAAGTACGTCTTAAAATTTAAATTTAAAGAATTCTATACGTATTATTATCTAAATTTTGGATAAAATTTCCGATCTGATACTTAACAACTGAAATATTACTTCTTTGGCCAGTTTCAGCAACATCGCCATCCACAAACCAGCCATTGATTAGCTCTTCTCCATCCACCACGACCAGAATGACTACTACAACTGAAGCCCCAACAACCACCAACTACTGCGATGACTGTTGTCATGTCACAGGACCAAATGGCACTGAAATTAAGAGCAATGTAAGAAAAATTCCAAACTGTCATAAGTGCAATTTCTTTGCCACAATCTAAAAATGTAATAAGGTCAGGGAAAGTTGAAAACATATTTCTACAATATGCTGACTACATCTATACTACAAGGAGGTTCAGAACAATTATAGTTCAAGACCTTGTTATTTGGTTATGCAGTTCTAAATGTGCAGCAAAGAACAGACCTACATGTATGTGATTTCTCTTCTAGTATGAAACGTGGGCTTGTGGAGAATGTCACAGCTGCCTTTGTGTGAATGGTGAAATTGCGGAAGAGAAACACTGCAATATGACTCCCGATCAATGCACAGAGGTAAATTGTCAAGTCATGTTTTTTGGTAATATCATGGCACTCTTTGATTGATATCTTTATATATGACTAACTTTGAACATAATTTGCATTGCCTTTACCATTTTAGGGCAAAATACTGAACTACAAACACAATTCAAACAGCGAATGTTGCCGATGCGAAATTCTTGGTAAGTTGCCATAATTTATGAAACTACATTTCTTCACCATTTGACAATGTCCACTACTTGTACTAAACCTATCCCTTAATCTTACAGCAACTCCAACATCACCAGTTGTGACAACCACTACCATTCGGGCTCCTTGTGTCAATGGACATACTGATGTTTTGGACGAATGTCACAGCACAATCTGTGTTGATGGAAGTGTTCAGGTCACTCTTGCTTGCAACAAGGAATGTGAACAGGTAAGCACAAATTAATTAAAAGCTGCCAAATAATCAGCCATGTATACAATACCCAGCTCCTTGATTCTGAAAATTTTTAACAAACTCTCTTGTTTCGTCTTCAGGATGAGTCTCTGATCCAACATGATGATGGCACTTGTTGTGAGTGTGCACCCAAGAGTGAGTAGAAGAATACTTTATTACAACTTTTATCCAAAATTTCAAGAAGTAGACATGCCTTTATAGTATAGTTGATTCATTATTATTTGTCTTCAGATATTTGATTCTGTGTACATTCTTTCAGCCTCCACCATGTCGCCAATGTCATCTACCACTGTTAGAGTACCAACAACAACAGGTTAGAAGAAATAGCTATAATTGAAACTTTGAAATACACTAAGTTATTTGAAGTGCAGAAGGTTATCTCATACCAAAAATAACTGATAGTCTCTGTTGATTTCCAGTATGTGCCCCTCCACTTGTGTTCACTGTGTGCATGAAGAAATGCCAGTACTGCCACATTGCTGACCCTGAGTGCGATTTAATGAGAGATGAGCCTTGCATTGAAGGATGTGACTGCCCATTTGAGATGGTCCATGATGGCAACGAATGTGTCCATCCCTCAACTTGCAGCTGTGAAAATCCTGAGACTGGGGAACCAATGGAGGTGAGAATTGTAACTAACATAAACCTTGTCCATTACTGAACATTTCTAGCACAATTTACATACCATCCTGACTAGAAGTCAGTGTCACAGGATATTTGCTGGCATTGCTCCACCCCATGCACCTTTCTTGCTGATTAACAAATCTGTTTGATCCAACTTTGTATGCTTAAGCATTGAGCATGTTTAGAAAATTGCTAAAGCCCACGAGAATGGGTTATATATCTCTGGCGAGTGAACATTCAGACTTTGGCACCATTATTCTCAAAATATTACAATCTGTTTTACCTTCAGCCTAAAGAGGAATTTGTGGACTCTGAAGGATGTAGAAAATATACTTGTTCAAACAACACATTAGTCATGACCAATATTAGGAACTGTGAGACAACAACGGCCAAGATTCCAACAACCATAACACGTAAGTTGCTTGCAAAAAGTAGCAATATAAGTTAGCTTGTTCCGCATTTCCAATATCTTTTCTTCATTTATAATATCTTTTTAATATTTCCATTTTCAGCTCCTTGTTATCCATTGGTTTCATTCATCAAGGATCCCCGATATAGTCCAGACTCTGGTATTAGCTTTGAAGATCCATCTGAGGAGATTCACGATGCCAGTGAAGTCAGGCCTGGTTCAGGCAATGCTCTCGTTCTGAAGAATACTCCAGGCATGAAATCATCAGTGACTGTTTCTCTGCACATGCCCAACAACACAATGCTACCGATCCGAGCTTGGCAAATCAAAGTTATTGGAAATGTTAAGCTTGTGTCTTTGCTTATCAAGAAGTCTGTGACTGATTCCTCTATTAATGTGGACTACCTGACCATTGGAAACGATCATGTTGTACATCTTCCTGTTTATGAAGTAGATGATCAAGGTTTCATTGACCTTTCGGAAATTACTGTTATTCCCCACTCTGTGGATGAAATTCCATTTCAGTACAACTTTACAGTTGATGTAATTGGTTGTGCACAGACAGGTATGTTATAGTTAACGCATAACTAGTATTAATATGCAATACCAGATTACCATGTAATGCTTTTCACATATACTGTTTTCTGAATTGTTCTTCTTGTCTTTACAGTTTTACCCACTTCAATTCCATTCACAAGCACCATGCGTAAGTATCTTGCATTCTATATTACATCACATTTCTGTACTATTTTGCCAAGTCTAACATAATTTAATGCTGATTCTCATACTTCCAGCAACAACAACAGAACATGCTTGCTCTAAGCAGCTGGTTATCTGCGACATTCCCTGTGATTCACCCAACTCCCTCACTTGTGAGGACATCTTTGCCAACCTCGCAGATGATGAGAAATATGGTGGTGTTGCAACTGTAGTAACACCAAGCTACCCAGAATGTGGATGTCCCATTGCAGGCTATGTGCCATCTCTCCCTGTCGATCCAAGATATCAAGGACTTTTCCAATTCTGTGCAAAGAAGCTGAGTTCCCCTTGCAACTACTGTGTCCACCATGGCATGAAGTATTCCGTATGTCAACCAAACAGTAATTCCAAATTTCCTATTAAATTTGATCACAGGAAACATCACATATTCATCTTATTCACAAAAATGATAACTGTTTTTCAGATTGGAGAAGTCTTTCCATTCAGAAACATGTATGGTGTCCTCGATCCCTGTCGAGAATGCGAGTGTCTGGCACATGAAAACAGCCAGTGTTACATCAAAAAAGAGTGTTACACAACAAACCAACCAATGACCACCAAGTTGCCTTGTGAAAATGGATGTGCATTGCCAGATGGGAGTTGTGCAGCAGTGAGTATCTTGAAAATGAATTGGAACATGGAAAATATCTGGGAAAACTAAATAAAGTTTCTAATTCAAATCAAATTCTTCCCACTAGTATGGCTATGAGGAGAAGGAGGATGCATGCACCACTTGCACATGCTTTGAAAATGGCCGCTACCTGTGTGCAACAACAGAATGCCCAGAATTGCACTGTCCATTTGGTGTGGCTGTTCGCCATCCAGGACAATGCTGTGAGACATGTGTAATGCCAACGACCACATCCCCAGGTAACGAGACATTCTTTACAAAATATATTTAGACAAACAATAACATTTTTATATCTCCACAGTATTTTAAATTTATTGATAATAATTATAAGAACTTGTATGACTCCTTATATTTGAAGATTGATGTCAGAGGACTATGTATGAGGTTGTGTTCTCGGCATAATATCCTGCTGCCGTTGAAGAGCAGCTTACTCAATAGTTACACCTCACTATTCATCATCTGTGGTTTTAAATTACAGCTTCTTATCCAATGGTACACTCATGAGGAGTATGGCAAAGTTAAATTTATTCTATGATGATAATTATAACCTTTTTTCAAATTTTAGAATGCAAGTGCTCTGCCCATGAAGTCCTTGTGCCAGAAGGGCAATGCCATGACAAATTCTGCCGTCAGAAAGTTTGTCACAATGTCCAGGATGAATGCATTGGGCATGATTGCTGCTGTGAGTGTCAGCAAGGATGGGCCTTCAATGGAGTCAAATGTGTAAAGCAAGCCAACTGCCCATGTTCTCATAATGGGAATATGCACAACGTCAGTACTCAATTCTTGTAGTTGCATTCTAAGATATATGTATTAGTTCCTTGTTATCCATATTAGGCGTAGTTAAAAATGTCTTTCATCTCATTGCAAAACAGGCCACTGAGAGATGGACGGATCAAGAAAACCCTTGCAGAGAATGTGTCTGCTACGACAATGAGGTCATCTGTGAAGAAATAGCATGCGGAGAAATAATTTCTTGCCCAGTTGTACGTTAAGTCTCATTTAAATTCCAGTATTATTGTATATCTTTTATCAGCAACTATTGGAAATGCATGATTTTTGTTACAGGGTTTATGCATGAAGACTTTGCCAGACACTTGCTGTGAAAGTTGTTATCCATGCGGTGAGTAAATACCAAACATTTTCGTGTCTATTAAAAAGTATTATGTTTTTTGCAAATATTAACAGATATGTACTTTATATCATTCCAGAACAAGAAACCATTTCAACAACAGTGTCCACTACCACACCAGGTACATCTTCCTTTTTAAAAGTTCTATTCTTTAAAGTGCCAGCAGAAACCATTTCTTATAAAATCTTTCATAAATCTTCCTAAACTGAAAACTGAACTCTTTGCAGCTTGCTTAATGGATGACCGGTGTCACTGCAACTTGGATTGTTGGAACCCACATAATTGTGATGACACGCCAACTTGTTGTCCATCTTATGAATGCCCCAAAGGATACTTCAAAACGTCAGAAGGAGCATGTCTGTTGCCTCCCATTGGATGCAGTAAGTGATATTCTATTAATACATGTCACTAATTAAGTATCATTTGGAAAGAGAACAATCAATGTACAATGATGCATTATTGATGAGTATCTAATTGGTATTTCAGCGTCAACTCTATCTACAACCACTGAATATGAAGGTAAGTAAATACAAAAATTGTATGATAAAGGAATCAAGTATATGCAAAATACAATTCGACAAAAAAAGAAATTAATTCTAAACCTTAATGTTGTAGCTCCTTGCACGTGCCCCTCAAGGAGTATCATGGACAGAGCCATACATTTTGCCGCATCCTCTCTCTTCTCCAATGACGTTTATGCTTCTGATGCGGCTCTGCCCCTGGGACAAGGATGGGTACCTGACTCTCATGACAATCACAAATTTCTTATTGTTACTTTGGATGACGTATACAATATCACTCAGATTGGAGTCCGTCTCAGGAAAATCCACTCATTCAGAATTTCCACAAGCAAAGACAATATATACTGGGAGAACTACCCAACAGTGAGTTTTTCACACTTTCCATCTAAATATGCGATGTTAATCATACCACTATTTGCAACTGCTAATTCTTAAAATGTCTCTTCAGGAATTTGAAATGGTAAATTACAATGACAACCAAGAAGAAACATTTGATTTTGTGCCCATGAGAGTTGCTCGCTTTGTGAAATTCCAAATCATACAGCAAGTTGTCGGACAAATTCCATTGGTTCGTCTTGATATCTATGGATGCGATTGCCAAGGTAGGAATATTTGATTCATTATGAAAAATGCACATTCAAACGATACGAGTAAAATGGAAGTGCGTATTAAGCAGTTATGAATGTCTATTCAATCACAGGAATGTCAACACAGAGTGTGATGACAACTATACTCAGGAAGTCAACATCTGCGAGCCCAGGGCATGTAACGTACCCAGCCACAATGTCAACACCTTACACTGAAAGCACTTCATCTGGTAAAAGCAAATGCTTCATTAAAATGATTAAGCAAACAATCAGCACTTGTTAAATATTTAGCAAACAATAATCACTTCTTGATAACATGCCCTTTCTCTTGCTTAGGAGTGTGTTCGCCAGTGATTGATTTCATCAGAAATGAAGTGTACTCTCCGGCCAGTGGTTTCACCTACAGTGACCCATCAGGAAAACAACACACATCAGAAGAAGCCCGTGTTCCATCAACTGGAATCGTGTTGGAGAAACAATCAGGAGAAGAAGCATCAGTCACATATGATGTCAATGTACCAACTGTCCCTGAGTCAGCTGTTGAGGCATTCAAAATCTTGATCAACGGCAACGTCAAGACAGTCACTATCAAAATCAAGAAAACAGACCAAGACAGGTCTTTCACAACTTATGATAATGTACATGTTAATCAGGATGGCACAGTGTACTTGCCTCCTGGAGCATTTAATGATCAAAATATGTTTGAAGTGGGAGTGATTCAGATCATCCCAACAGACACCTGGGACATTTCAGCTGAAAATTACATCTTCACAGTGGAGTTGTATGGATGCTACAGTAGTTACAGTAAGTCATCTCAAAATTGTAAAATATCTCTTGGATTGACCATGCATGTGGATAATTATATTCACAAAGTATTTCATTACTTGCAGCAACTTTGAAGACTAGTCCTTCTACATTGAGGCCAACAACACATATGCCACCAGTATCTACTAACATGCCACCAGCGTCATCTCAGGGTACTTCAGCTCCTCATGCATCAACTTCACTTCCTCATGTTTCAACTTCACTTCCTCATGTTTCAACTGTGGTTCCTCCTGTTTCAACTACAAATCCTCCTGCAGAAACTACAACGGGTATGAATAAAATTGTTATCTTCTTGTGAAAGATACAGAAATCGTATATATTTAAACAGCCAAAATAAAATAATTCTTGTATTTTTCCCTTCTAGCATCGGGATATTTGGAACACACTGCACAAACAACAGTTGCTACGACAACTCCTTTCCATTTTTCATTCCCAGGCGGTAAGTCTTATGAAAACATCTTTGTTAAATGATTAAGCAATGCGTTCAACAATGCAAAGTGGATCACTTGAAATGTTAATTGATTCCAGGTTCAACCACTGAAAATGCAAAACCAGCATCCACAAGTCCAGGCCATGTAACACAGCCAAGCACAATGTCAACACCATACATTGAAACCACTTCTTCTGGTAAGTACCAAGACTCAATTAAGTTGATGACAATGCATTTGCAAGTGAAGAGCAGCAGGGGTTATATTCCTTCAATTGCCTTCTTCAGGAGTGTGTTCGCCAGTGGTTGATTTCATCAGGAATGAAGTGTACTCTCCGGCCAGTGGTTTCACCTACAGTGACCCATCAGGAAAACAACACACATCAGAAGAAGCCCGTGTTCCATCAACTGGAATCGTGTTGGAGAAACAATCAGGAGAAGAAGCATCAGTCACATATGATGTCAATGTACCCACTGTCCCTGAGTCAGCTGTTGAGGCATTCAAAGTCTTGATAAAGGGCAACATCAAGACAGTCACTATCAAAATCAAGAAAACAGACCAAGACAGGTCTTTCACAACTTATGATAATGTACATGTTAATCAGGATGGCACAGTGTACTTGCCTCCTGGAGCATTTAACGATCAAAATATGCTTGAAGTTGGAGTAATTCAGATCATCCCAACAGACACCTGGGACATTTCAGCTGAAAATTACATCTTCACAGTGGAGTTGTATGGATGCTACAGTAGTTACAGTAAGTCATCTCAAAATTGTAAAATATCTCTTGGATTGACCATGCATGTGGAGAATTATATTCACAAGGTATTTCATTACTTGCAGCAACTTTGAAGACTAGTCCTTCAACATTGAGGCCAACAACACATATGCCACCAGTATCTACTAACATGCCACCAGCGTCATCTCAGGGTACTTCAGCTCCTCATGCATCAACTTCACTTCCTCATGTTTCAACTTCACTTCCTCATGTTTCAACTGTGGTTCCTCCTGTTTCAACTACAAATCCTCCAGCAGAAACTACAACGGGTATGAATAAAATTGTTATCTTCTTTTGAAAGATACAGAAATCGTATATATTTAAACAGCCAAAATAAAACAATTCTTGTATTTTTCCCTTCTAGCATCGGGATATTTGGAACACACTGCACAAACAACAGTTGCTACGACAACTCCTTTCCATTTTTCATTCCCAGGCGGTAAGTCTTTATGAAAACATCTTTGTGAAATGATGAAGCAATACCTTCAACAATGCAAAGTGGATCACTTGAAATGATAATTGATTTCAGGTTCAACCACTGAAAATGCAAAACCAGCATCCACAAGTCCAGGCCATGTAACACAGCCAAGCACAATGTCAACACCATACATTGAAACCACTTCTTCTGGTAAGTACCAAGACTCAATTAAGTTGATGACAATGCATTTGCAAGTGAAGAGCAGGGGTTATATTCCTTCAATTGTCTTCTTCAGGAGTGTGTTCACCAGTGGTTGATTTCATCAGGAATGAAGTGTACTCTCCGGCCAGTGGCTTCACCTACAGTGACCCATCAGGAAAACAACACACATCAGAAGAAGCCCGTTTTCCATCAACTGGAATCGTGTTGGAGAAACAATCAGGAGAAGAAGCATCAGTCACATATGATATCAATGTACCCACTGTCCCTGAGTCAGCTGTTGAGGCATTCAAAATCTTGATCAAGGGCAACATCAAGGCAGTCACTATCAAAATCAAGAAAACGGACCAAGACAGGTCTTTCACAACTTATGATAATGTACATGTTAATCAGGATGGCACAGTGTACTTGCCTCCTGGAGCATTTAATGATCAAAATATGCTTGAAGTGGGAGTGATTCAGATCATCCCAACAGACACCTGGGACATTTCAGCTGAAAATTACATCTTCACAGTGGAGTTGTATGGATGCTACAGTAGTTACAGTAAGTCATCTCAAAATTGTAAAATATCTCTTGGATTGACCATGCATGTGGATAATTATATTCACAAAGTATTTCATTACTTGCAGCAACTTTGAAGACTAGTCCTTCTACATTGAGGCCAACAACACATATGCCACCAGTATCTACTAACATGCCACCAGCGTCATCTCAGGGTACTTCAGCTCCTCATGCATCAACTTCGCTTCCTCATGTTTCAACTTCACTTCCTCATGTTTCAACTGTGGTTCCTCCTGTTTCAACTACAAATCCTCCTGCAGAAACTACAACGGGTATGAATAAAATTGTTATCTTCTTGTGAAAGATACAGAAATCGTATATATTTAAACAGCCAAAATAAAATAATTCTTGTATTTTTCCCTTCTAGCATCGGGATATTTGGAACACACTGCACAAACAACAGTTGCTACGACAACTCCTTTCCATTTTTCATTCCCAGGCGGTAAGTCTTATGAAAACATCTTTGTTAAATGATTAAGCAATGCGTTCAACAATGCAAAGTGGATCACTTGAAATGTTAATTGATTCCAGGTTCAACCACTGAAAATGCAAAACCAGCATCCACAAGTCCAGGCCATGTAACACAGCCAAGCACAATGTCAACACCATACATTGAAACCACTTCTTCTGGTAAGTACCAAGACTCAATTAAGTTGATGACAATGCATTTGCAAGTGAAGAGCAGCAGGGGTTATATTCCTTCAATTGCCTTCTTCAGGAGTGTGTTCGCCAGTGGTTGATTTCATCAGGAATGAAGTGTACTCTCCGGCCAGTGGTTTCACCTACAGTGACCCATCAGGAAAACAACACACATCAGAAGAAGCCCGTGTTCCATCAACTGGAATCGTGTTGGAGAAACAATCAGGAGAAGAAGCATCAGTCACATATGATGTCAATGTACCCACTGTCCCTGAGTCAGCTGTTGAGGCATTCAAAGTCTTGATAAAGGGCAACATCAAGACAGTCACTATCAAAATCAAGAAAACAGACCAAGACAGGTCTTTCACAACTTATGATAATGTACATGTTAATCAGGATGGCACAGTGTACTTGCCTCCTGGAGCATTTAACGATCAAAATATGCTTGAAGTTGGAGTAATTCAGATCATCCCAACAGACACCTGGGACATTTCAGCTGAAAATTACATCTTCACAGTGGAGTTGTATGGATGCTACAGTAGTTACAGTAAGTCATCTCAAAATTGTAAAATATCTCTTGGATTGACCATGCATGTGGAGAATTATATTCACAAGGTATTTCATTACTTGCAGCAACTTTGAAGACTAGTCCTTCAACATTGAGGCCAACAACACATATGCCACCAGTATCTACTAACATGCCACCAGCGTCATCTCAGGGTACTTCAGCTCCTCATGCATCAACTTCACTTCCTCATGTTTCAACTTCACTTCCTCATGTTTCAACTGTGGTTCCTCCTGTTTCAACTACAAATCCTCCAGCAGAAACTACAACGGGTATGAATAAAATTGTTATCTTCTTTTGAAAGATACAGAAATCGTATATATTTAAACAGCCAAAATAAAACAATTCTTGTATTTTTCCCTTCTAGCATCGGGATATTTGGAACACACTGCACAAACAACAGTTGCTACGACAACTCCTTTCCATTTTTCATTCCCAGGCGGTAAGTCTTTATGAAAACATCTTTGTGAAATGATGAAGCAATACCTTCAACAATGCAAAGTGGATCACTTGAAATGATAATTGATTTCAGGTTCAACCACTGAAAATGCAAAACCAGCATCCACAAGTCCAGGCCATGTAACACAGCCAAGCACAATGTCAACACCATACATTGAAACCACTTCTTCTGGTAAGTACCAAGACTCAATTAAGTTGATGACAATGCATTTGCAAGTGAAGAGCAGGGGTTATATTCCTTCAATTGTCTTCTTCAGGAGTGTGTTCACCAGTGGTTGATTTCATCAGGAATGAAGTGTACTCTCCGGCCAGTGGCTTCACCTACAGTGACCCATCAGGAAAACAACACACATCAGAAGAAGCCCGTTTTCCATCAACTGGAATCGTGTTGGAGAAACAATCAGGAGAAGAAGCATCAGTCACATATGATATCAATGTACCCACTGTCCCTGAGTCAGCTGTTGAGGCATTCAAAATCTTGATCAAGGGCAACATCAAGGCAGTCACTATCAAAATCAAGAAAACGGACCAAGACAGGTCTTTCACAACTTATGATAATGTACATGTTAATCAGGATGGCACAGTGTACTTGCCTCCTGGAGCATTTAATGATCAAAATATGCTTGAAGTGGGAGTGATTCAGATCATCCCAACAGACACCTGGGACATTTCAGCTGAAAATTACATCTTCACAGTGGAGTTGTATGGATGCTACAGTAGTTACAGTAAGTCATCTCAAAATTGTAAAATATCTCTTGGATTGACCATGCATGTGGAGAATTATATTCACAAAGTATTTCATTACTTGCAGCAACTTTGAAGACTAGTCCTTCTAAATTGAGGCCAACAACACATATGCCACCAGTATCTACTAACATGCCACCAGCGTCATCTCAGGGTACTTCAGCTCCTCATGCATCAACTTCGCTTCCTCATGTTTCAACTTCACTTCCTCATGTTTCAACTGTGGTTCCTCCTGTTTCAACTACAAATCCTCCTGCAGAAACTACAACGGGTATGAATAAAATTGTTATCCTCTTGTGAAAGATACAGAAATCATATATATTTAAACAGCCAAAATAAAATAATTCTTGTATTTTTCCCTTCTAGCATCGGGATATTTGGAACACACTGCACAAACAACAGTTGCTACGACAACTCCTTTCCATTTTTCATTCCCAGGCGGTAAGTCTTATGAAAACATCTTTGTTAAATGATTAAGCAATGCGTTCAACAATGCAAAGTGGATCACTTGAAATGTTAATTGATTCCAGGTTCAACCACTGAAAATGCAAAACCAGCATCCACAAGTCCAGGCCATGTAACACAGCCAAGCACAATGTCAACACCATACATTGAAACCACTTCTTCTGGTAAGTACCAAGACTCAATTAAGTTGATGACAATGCATTTGCAAGTGAAGAGCAGCAGGGGTTATATTCCTTCAATTGCCTTCTTCAGGAGTGTGTTCGCCAGTGGTTGATTTCATCAGGAATGAAGTGTACTCTCCGGCCAGTGGTTTCACCTACAGTGACCCATCAGGAAAACAACACACATCAGAAGAAGCCCGTTTTCCATCAACTGGAATCGTGTTGGAGAAACAATCAGGAGAAGAAGCATCAGTCACATATGATGTCAATGTACCCACTGTCCCTGAGTCAGCTGTTGAGGCATTCAAAGTCTTGATAAAGGGCAACATCAAGACAGTCACTATCAAAATCAAGAAAACAGACCAAGACAGGTCTTTCACAACTTATGATAATGTACATGTTAATCAGGATGGCACAGTGTACTTGCCTCCTGGAGCATTTAACGATCAAAATATGCTTGAAGTTGGAGTAATTCAGATCATCCCAACAGACACCTGGGACATTTCAGCTGAAAATTACATCTTCACAGTGGAGTTGTATGGATGCTACAGTAGTTACAGTAAGTCATCTCAAAATTGTAAAATATCTCTTGGATTGACCATGCATGTGGAGAATTATATTCACAAGGTATTTCATTACTTGCAGCAACTTTGAAGACTAGTCCTTCAACATTGAGGCCAACAACACATATGCCACCAGTATCTACTAACATGCCACCAGCGTCATCTCAGGGTACTTCAGCTCCTCATGCATCAACTTCGCTTCCTCATGTTTCAACTTCACTTCCTCATGTTTCAACTGTGGTTCCTCCTGTTTCAACTACAAATCCTCCAGCAGAAACTACAACGGGTATGAATAAAATTGTTATCTTCTTTTGAAAGATACAGAAATCGTATATATTTAAACAGCCAAAATAAAATAATTCTTGTATTATTCCCTTCTAGCATCGGGATATTTGGAACACACTGCACAAACAACAGTTGCTACGACAACTCCTTTCCATTTTTCATTCCCAGGCGGTAAGTCTTTATGAAAACATCTTTGTGAAATGATGAAGCAATACCTTCAACAATGCAAAGTGGATCACTTGAAATGATAATTGATTCCAGGTTCAACCACTGAAAATGCAAAACCAGCATCCACAAGTCCAGGCCATGTAACACAGCCAAGCACAATGTCAACACCATACATTGAAACCACTTCTTCTGGTAAGTACCAAGACTCAATTAAGTTGATGACAATGCATTTGCAAGTGAAGAGCAGGGGTTATATTCCTTCAATTGTCTTCTTCAGGAGTGTGTTCACCAGTGGTTGATTTCATCAGGAATGAAGTGTACTCTCCGGCCAGTGGCTTCACCTACAGTGACCCATCAGGAAAACAACACACATCAGAAGAAGCCCGTGTTCCATCAACTGGAATCGTGTTGGAGAAACAATCAGGAGAAGAAGCATCAGTCACATATGATATCAATGTACCCACTGTCCCTGAGTCAGCTGTTGAGGCATTCAAAATCTTGATCAAGGGCAACATCAAGGCAGTCACTATCAAAATCAAGAAAACGGACCAAGACAGGTCTTTCACAACTTATGATAATGTACATGTTAATCAGGATGGCACAGTGTACTTGCCTCCTGGAGCATTTAATGATCAAAATATGCTTGAAGTTGGAGTAATTCAGATCATCCCAACAGACACCTGGGACATTTCAGCTGAAAATTACATCTTCACAGTGGAGTTGTATGGATGCTACAGTAGTTACAGTAAGTCATTCCAAAACTGTAAAATATCTCTTGGATTGACCATGCATGTGGAGAATTATATTCACAAAGTATTTCATTACTTGCAGCAACTTTGAAGACTAGTCCTTCAACACTGAGGCCGACAACATACATGCCACCAGTATCTACTAACATGCCACCAGTGTCATCTCAGGGAACTTCAGCTCCTCATGCATCAACTTCACTTCCTTATGTTTCAACTTCCCTTCCTTATGTTTCAACTGCAGTTCCTCCTGTTTCAACTACAAATCCTCCTGCAGAAACTACAACTGGTATGAATAAAACTGACATCTTCTTGTGAAAGATACAGAAATCGTATATGTTTAAACAACCAAAATAAAACAATTCTTGTATTTTTCCCTTCTAGCATCGGGATATTTGGAACACACTGCACAAACAACAGTTGCTACGACAACTCCTTTCCATTTTTCATTCCCAGGCGGTAAGTCTTATGAAAACCTCTTTGTGAAATGATGAAGCAATACCTTCAACAATGCAAAGTGGATCACTTGAAATGTTAATTGATTCCAGGTTCAACCACTGAAAATGCAAAACCAGCATCCACAAGTCCAGGCCATGTAACACCGCCAAGCACAATGTCAACACCATACATTAAAACCACTTCTTCTGGTAAGTACCAAGACTCAATTAAGTTGATGACAATGCATTTGCAAGTGAAGAGCAGGGGTTATATTCCTTTAATTGTCTTCTTCAGGAGTGTGTTCGCCAGTGGTTGATTTCATCAGGAATGAAGTGTACTCTCCGGCCAATGGCTTCACCTACAGTGACCCATCAGGAAAACAACACACATCAGAAGAAGCCCGTGTTCCATCAACTGGAATCGTGTTGGAGAAACAATCAGGAGAAGAAGCATCAGTCACATATGATGTCAATGTACCCACTGTCCCTGAGTCAGCTGTTGAGGCATTCAAAATCTTGATCAAGGGCAACATCAAGACAGTCACTATCAAAATCAAGAAAACGGACCAAGACAGGTCTTTCACAACGTATGATAATGTACATGTTAATCAGGATGGCACAGTTTACTTGCCTCCTGGAGCATTTAACGATCAAAATATGCTTGAAGTTGGAGTAATTCAGATCGTCCCAACAGACACCTGGGACATTTCAGCTGAAAATTACATCTTCACAGTTGAGTTGTATGGATGCTACAGTAGTTACAGTAAGTCATTCCAAAATTGTAAAATATCTCTTGGATTGACCATATATGTGGAGAATTATATTCACAAAGTATTTCATTACTTGCAGCAACTTTGAAGACTAGTCCTTCAACACAGAGGCCAACAACACATATGCCACCAGTATCTACTAACATGCCACCAGTGTCATCTCAGGGTACTTCAGCTCCTCATGCATCAACTTCACTTCCTCATGTTTCAACTTCTGTTCCTCATGTTTCAACTTCACTTCCTCATGTTTCAACTGCGGTTCCTCCTTCTTCAACTACAAATCCTCCAGCAGAAACTACAACGGGTATGAATAAAACTGACATCTTCTTGTGAAAGATACAGAAATCGTATATCATATTACGCTAGCGCACGTGACATGACGTCATCCCACCTCACCTTTTCTGTGCGCCTGCAAATCAACTCCTATGCCTTTCTCTGCACCTACCATACATCTTTCTTCCACTTTCTCGATACCTCTCATACCTGCATTCTTGCCAGTACATTCCATCTCAACTTTCCACTTCGATTGAATCGATTCAACCCTTCTGACATGTTTACGCATCGTAGTTCCCCTACTGCTCACCTTTTTTGGTGTCGCAACCATCCCACTTCCCACCAAAACGATTCAGACACTGCATACCAACTACAGACAGCTTTGGCGTCTGACTCTTGAAGTGCAATTAAGCCAATTTACTCCTCATGCCAATTACCTAATTGATTACATGACCGTTATGACAAGTATACATCTTGCGACTCTATTACATTGACCTGTCACACTTTTACACCTCCACACTTTAGATAATCATACATATTCCACAATAAAAATTTTCAATCCATTCCATTGCACCTACTTCATTCCAAAAACTATTGACCAAGTTTTCTCTTTATATTCTATTTTCAATAATTTTCCATTCTTATCACTTGCCCTCAATTAATCACCTACATCTACAATCTTGCAAGTCAAATTGACTACTCACTCATTTCCAACAAAACCTTGCAAAGTAAATCATCAACACAACAAATAATTCATTACATTACAATAAAATATCACAAGTCCATAAAAACATACAATTAAACATGCTTTTTTTCTGCCTGGCATAAAACCCTTTCAGTAAAGATCTGTACGCCTGACTACGCCACTGAATACACTTTAAATGAGTCAAATGACGATACCCATACTGCCTGTCTCCTTTAGTAGGCAGAAGGTTGTGAAATTTATCACTAGTACAATTAACGTCGGTGCTCTAACTTTTACACTGTCGTACCCTCTCCAGTCTCCATCCACATGTACCTCAGCTCAATCTACCTCAAGAGGTCACTGGACAAATACAGCATCTCCAACTCCGCGACTCCTTCTAATTTCCAACCCTGAAATGGGTATTTTCTAGTCATATATATTTAAACAGCCAAAATAAAACATTTCTTGTTTCTTTCCCTTCTAGCATCGGGATATTTGGAACACACTGCACAAACAACAGTTGCTACGACAACTCCCTTCCATTTTTCATTCCCAGGCGGTAAGTCTTATGAAAACATCTTTGTGAAATGATGAAGCAATACCTTCAACAATTCAAAGTAGATCACTTGAAATGTTAATTGCTTCCAGGTTCAACCACTGAAAGTGCAAAACCAGCATCCACGAGTCCAGGCCATGTAACACAGCAAAGCACAATGTCAACACCATACATTGAAACCACTTCTTCTGGTAAGTACCAAGACTCAATTAAGTTGATGACAATGCATTTGCAAGTGAAGAGCAGGGGTTATATTCCTTTAATTGTCTTCTTCAGGAGTGTGTTCGCCAGTGGTTGATTTCATCAGGAATAAAGTGTACTCTCTGGCCAGCGGCTTCACCTACAGTGACCCATCAGGAAAACAACACACATCAGAAGAAGCCCGTGTTCCATCAACTGGAATCGTGTTGGAGAAACAATCAGAAGAAGAAGCATCAGTCACATATGATGTCAATGTACCCACTGTCCCTGAGTCAGCTGTTGAGGCATTCAAAATCTTGATCAAGGGCAACATCAAGACAGTCACTATCAAAATCAAGAAAACGGACCAAGACAGGTCTTTCACAACTTATGATAATGTACATGTTAATCAGGATGGCACAGTGTACTTGCCTCCTGGAGCATTTAATGATCAAAATATGCTTGAAGTTGGAGTAATTCAGATCATCCCAACAGACACCTGGGACATTTCAGCTGAAAATTACATCTTCACAGTGGAGTTGTATGGATGCTACAGTAGTTACAGTAAGTCATCTCAAAATTGTAAAATATCTCTTGAATTGACCATGCATGTGGAGAATTATATTCACAAAGTATTTCATTACTTGCAGCAACTTTGAAGACTAGTCCTTCAACAGAGAGGCCAACAACATATATGCCACCAGTATCTACTAACATGCCTCCAGTGTCATCTCAGGGAACTTCAGCTCCTCATGCATCAACTTCACTTCCTTATGTTTCAACTTCCCTTCCTCATGTTTCAACTGCAGTTTCTCCTGTTTCAACTACAAATCCTCCTGCAGAAACTACAACTGGTATGAATAAAACTGACGTCTTCTTGTGAAAGATCCAGAAATCGTATATGTTTAAACAACCAAAATAAAACAATTCTTGTATTTTTCCCTTCTAGCATCGGGATATTTGGAAAACACTGCACAAACAACAGTTGCTACGACAACTCCTTTCCATTTTTCATTCCCAGGTGGTAAGTCTCATGAAAACATCTTTGTGAAATGATGAAGCAATACCTTCAACAATGCAAAGTGGATCACTTGAAATGTTGATTGATTTCAGGTTCAACCACTGAAAATGCAAAACCTGCATCCACAAGTCCAGGCCATGTAACACAGCAAAGCACAATGTCAACACCATACATTGAAACCACTTCTTCTGGTAAGTACCAAGACTCAATTAAGTTGATGACAATGCATTTGCAAGTGAAGAGCAGGGGTTATATTCCTTCAATTGTCTTCTTCAGGAGTGTGTTCACCAGTGGTTGATTTCATCAGGAATGAAGTGTACTCTCCGGCCAGTGGCTTCACCTACGGTGACCCATCAGGAAAACAACACACATCAGAAGAAGCCCGTTTTCCATCAACTGGAATCGTGTTGGAGAAACAATCAGGAGAAGAAGCATCAGTCACATATGATGTCAATGTACCCACTGTCCCTGAGTCAGCTGTTGAGGCATTCAAAATCTTGATCAAGGGCAACATCAAGACAGTCACTATCAAAATCAAGAAAACAGACCAAGACAGGTCTTTCACAACTTATGATAATGTACATGTTAATCAGGATGGCACAGTGTACTTGCCTCCTGGAGCATTTAATGATCAAAATATGCTTGAAGTTGGAGTGATTCAGATCATCCCAACAGACACCTGGGGCATTTCAGCTGAAAATTACATCTTCACAGTGGAGTTGTATGGATGCTACAGTAGTTACAGTAAGTCATCTCAAAATTGAAATATTTGTCATGGATTGACTATGCACGTTGATAATTATATTCACAAAGTATTTCATTACTTGCAGCAACTTTGAAGACTAGTCCTTCAACACAGAGGCCAACAACACATATGCCACCAGTATCTACTAACATGCCACCAGTGTCATCTCAGGGTACTTCAGCTCCTCATGCATCAACTTCACTTCCTCATGTTTCAACTTCTGTTCCTCATGTTTCAACTTCACTTCCTCACGTTTCAACTGCTATTCCTCATGTTTCATCAACAAATCCTCCAGCAGAAACTACAACTGGTATGAATAAAATGAATGTCTTCCTTGACTTATTTTGGAGAGCATTCTTATTTTTATTTCAGTTGAAATCAAACAATTCTTGTCTTTTTTCTTCTAGCTTCGGGACATTTGGAACACACTGCGCAAACAACTGTTGCTCCGTCAACTCCATTCCATTTTTCATTACCAGTCGGTGAGTCCAGTAAAAATATCTCTGAAAAAAAGTTTAATCAATATCGTGAATAATGCAAAGTGATTGTTGTACAATTTTCCAGTTTTTAAAGCTATATTACCCAAATAACTTCAGGTTCAACAACGCATCAACCAAACACAACACCCGGTCATGCGCAGACAACTCCAATGCCCGTTGGAAGCAGTTCTCAACAACCCCATGTCTCAACTGGAGCACCAGCAATGACTACTCATCAGCCACCACAGACAACACCTGGTCATGCCCAGACAACACTTATGCCAGTGGGAAGCAGTTCTCAACAACCCCATGTCTCAACTGGAGCACCAGCAATGACTACTCATAAGCCACCACACACAACACCTAGTCATCCTCAGACAACTCCAATGCCAGTTGGAAGCAGTTCACAACAACCCCATATCTCAACTGGAGCACCAGGAATGACTACTCATCAGCCACCAAAGACAACACCTGGCCATGCTCAGACTACTCCATTGCCAGTTGGAAGCAGTTCTCAACAACCCCATGTCTCAACTGGAGCACCAGCAATGAATACTCATCAGCCACCAAAGACAACACCTGGTCATGTTCTTACAACTCCAGTGCCAGTTGGAAGCAGTTCAATACAACCCCATGTCTCAACTGGAGCACCAGCAATGACTACTCATAAGCCACCATACACTATACCTGGTCATGCCCAGACAACTCTTATGCCAGTTGGAAGCAGTTCTCAACAACCCCATGTCTCAACTGGAGCACCAGCAATGACTACTCATCAGCCACCACACACAACACCTAGTCATCCTCAGACAACTCCAATGCCAGTGGGAAGCAGTTCTCAACAACCTCCTGTCTCAACTGGAACACCAGCAATGACTACTCATCAACCACCACACACAACACCTGGTCATGCTCAGACAACTCCAATGCCAGTTGGAAGCAGTCCACAACAACCCCATGTCTCAACTGGAGCACCAGCAATGACTACTCATCAGCCACCACACACTACACCTGGTCATGCCCAGACAACTCTTATGCCAGTTGGAAGCAGTTCTCAACAACCCCATGTCTCTACTGGAGCACCAGCAATGACTACTCATCAGCCACCAAAGACAACATCTGGTCATGCTCAGACAACTTCAATGCCAATTGGAAGCAGTTCACATCAACCCCATGTCTCCACTGGAGCACCAGGAATGACTACTCATCGGCCACCACACACAACACCTGGTCATGCTCAGACAACTCCAATGCGAGTTGGAAGCAGTTCACAACAACCCCATGTCTCAACTGGAGCAGCTCTGACTACCGTCCTGTCTGTAAAGACAACACCTAGGCCTACATATACATCACCATCTTCTGTTGGAAGCACCACCAGTTTGGAAACCCGCATACCGCATATTCTCTCTTCAACTTCAACAAGCCTCACTACTCCTTATGGCTGTGGACAGGACATGCTGAAGTGTATGCCAGAGGAAAATATTAAGACAAACGATGATGCTAGACTAACAGGAGATGCTCTGCGAGATAATGGCTGGAGTACAAAGGTGCCTTTGTTGCCCTCAGATCCTAATCCAACTGTAACTCTAAAATTGAGTGAAGCATCATCTGCTGCCCCACACATGGTTGAAAAACTAATTATCTCAGGAAATGTTGCTACTGTCAAAATTGAGTTTTATGAAAATGGGAAGTTTATTTCCTATCCTGAATATAGTAGTGCTGATGCAACAAAACCAGTTATCTTCAGTCCACCAAAGGAAACTTTGTTCATGAAAATATCATACCTTGAAGCAATTCCTAGACAGTCTGGTTTATTACCTCAGAACTACAATGCAACATTTAAACTGGCTGGATGCTTCTCTTTCATGTGTGGTGAGTATCTTTTATAATAACTTCAACAATTGCAACCTGGTATTGAATATTCAGAAAGTTTATTTTTGAATAAAAATCCTTGGAAGATCCATGGATCATAATTTCTGACATATTCCCTGAAACAGAAGTCCTTCTTTAACATAACAAAATGACAAGCTTTCTTTACATTTTCCTTTCTAAATAATATTATTTGGTCATTCTGGCTGCAACTTATCTCTGTAGTATCTATGAATATACATTCATTTGTTAAGTAAAATCCTACTTTGCCAACATTTTCGCATTGAAGTGGTCATATTTTCCCAAAAATCATTATACAATGCAAGGGAATATCATTATACAATGCAAAATCATTATACAATGTAAGTGAATACATCCATGAAACAGCCTTTTCTTGGGCCTGGTCATCATATCCAGTTCACCAAAGGAAATATCTGTATAAACTTTAAATATATGCACATTCTCAAAGTTTAAGTTGTAGATTCTTGATAAAAAAATTTCTGAGGCATGTATGCCACTATTTTAATGCGTTTTCCATGGAAAAAGATTTATATATATTGTTAACTGTTCCACCCTTTGTAACTTTCACTGTGGCTTTAGGAACGTTCTGTCCTTTATGAGGAACTTACTCAACGTGTTTAATTTTACAGTTTAATATGACAATCTATACATACATTCAAACTAAATGCTAATGAGATGCAAATGATGTCATCCCAGGTCAGAGGAAGGTTGTACGCTGAGACCTCCTTCCACAGGCTTCTAAATTGCTGTTTCCCTTGCTGTTTAAAGCAGTTCGTTTCTAACATCAAAGGTAGTTCCCTCTGTCTCCACCAGAGCTCCACTTATGCAAATGAGCTACTGGGTCAGAAATGTTTCGCCCAAGAAAATTTTATACCAGATGGCAGCACTGTCAAAATGTAGACTTTTGCATTGTCTCAATTGCTTCCCTGTCAGCGTGCCTCGGCGGTCCGGCGTCGGCCCGGCGTCGGTCCGATGTCAGCAGCATCGGACCGGCTTTGGCACGCTGATAGGGTTGGGCCAAGGGCCAAATAATTGCCTGTTTACAAAAAGATAACTCTCTCTAAGGGCCTGTTTACAAAGTATTCCATGCTCTTGACTGTCTCATTTCTAGTGTAATACCATCTTAATCTCATAGAAATACTTGACTAATAGCTTTTTTCTAAACTTGCCATCAAAAATGTCCATTCACCTGTTTTTTCCCTTATCACTTTCTATGCTTTCAGTGGCCTTTACTAGTACCATACAAGTCTTTTGATATCTTTGTCAATCCATATGTTTTGCAATGGGTGTACTCATTTATTTGGCAGCATTTTTGCATTTAAATACTTTCCATTAACAATTTGATAAATGCACTTTATTTGAAATTGCATCGACATCCTGTTTCACACAAGGAATATCCTGATTTAGTCGGATAACTGCATTTGGATGCCGAGTTATTGGTGATTTAGTCAGAGTGTTGCAAGGGTGCACTCACCAACTGGAGGTACTGTTTTGAAGCCACAAATAGTGGTTACGTTAGAAAAAAAAAACTTATATGTGTTGCAATATCATCTTTCTTGGTACTTTAATATCTCCTAAAAGTAAGATTTTGAGCAATCATAACACATTACAAGCAAAATATGCATGCAAAAAGAGACTTCATGATCAGGCCTATGGAAATAATTGAAAATCATTCTGGTAACTATATCCATTATCCAGTATCCAGACACGCCAACTATTATATCAATATTACTGTTTTTTTATTATCAGGAGCAACCAGTTCACAAAGTCCCCATATATCAACTGAAGCACCACAAATGTCAACAAACCAGCCACCAATGACCACGCCTGGTCATGGTCAGACTACTCCAATGCCAGTGTGGAGTAGTTCACAACAACCCCATGTCTCAACTGGAGCACCAGCAATGACTACTCATCAGCCACCACACACAACACCTGGTAATGCTCAGACAACTCCAATGCCAGTTGGAAGCAGTTCACAACAACCCCATGTCTCAACTGGAGCACCAGGAATGACTACTCATCAGCCACCAAAGACAACACCTGGCCATGCTCAGACTACTCCAATGCCAGTTGGAAGCAGTTCACAACAACCCCATGTCTCAACTGGAGCACCAGCAATGACTACTCATCAGCCACCACACACAACACCTGGTCATGCTCTGACAACTCCAGTGCCAGTTGGAAGCAGTTCAAAACTACCCCATGTCTCAACTGGAGCACCAGCAATGACTACTCATCAGCCACCAAAGACAACACCTGGTCATGCTCAGACAACTCCAATGCCAGTTGGAAGCAGTTCAAAACAACCCCATGTCTCCACTGGAGCACCAGCAATGACTACTCATCAGCCACCAAAGACAACACCTGGTCATGCTCTGACAACTCCAGTGCCAGTTGGAAGCAGTTCAAAACAACCCCATGTCTCAACTGGAGCACCAGCAATGACTACTCATCAGCCACCAAAGACAACACCTGGTCATGCTCAGACAACTCCAATGCTAGTTGGAAGCAGTTCACAACAACCCCATGTCTCCACTGGAGCACCAGCAATGACTACTCATCAGCCACCAAAGACAACACCTGGTCATGCTCAGACAACTCCAATGCCAGTTGGAAGCAGTTCACAACAACCCCGTGTCTCCACTGGAGCACCAGCAATGACTACTCATCAGCCACCAAAGACAACACCTGGTCATGCTCAGACTACTTCAATGCCAGCCGGAAGCAGTTCACAACAACCCCATGTCTCAACTGGAGCACCAGCAATGACTACTCATCAACCACCACACACAACACCTGGTCATGCTCAGAGTACTCCAATGCCTGTGGGAAGCAGTTCACAACATCCCCATGTCTCAACGGAAGCACCAGCAATGACTACTCATCAGCCACCACACACAACACCTGGTCATGCTCAGACAACTCCAATGCCAGTTGGAAGCAGTTCACAACAACCCCATGTCTCAACTGGAGCACCAGCAATGACTACTCATCAGCCACCAAAGACAACACCTGGTCATACTCAGACAACTCCAATGCCAGTTGGAAGCAGTTCACAACATCCCCATGTCTCAACGGAAGCACCAGCAATGACTACTCAACAGCCACCACACACAACACCTGGTCATGCTCAGACAACTCCAATGCCAGTTGGAAGCAGTTCACAACAACCCCATATCTCAACTGGGGAACCAGTAATGACTACTCATCAGCCACCACACACAACTCCTGGTCATGCTCAGACAACTCCAATGCCTGTGGGAAGCAGTTCACAACTACCCCATGTCTCAACTGGAGCACCAGCAATGACTACCCATCAGCCGCAACACACAACACTTGGTCATGCTCAGACCACTCCAATGCCAGTCGGAAGCAGTTCACAACAACCCCATGTCTCTACTGGAGCACCAGCAATGACTACTCATCAACCACCATACACAACACCCGGTCATGCTCAGACTACTCCAATGCCAGTTGGAAGCAGTTCAAAACAACCCCATGTCTCTACTGGAGCACCAGCAATGACTACTCATCAGCCAACACAGACGACACCTGGTCATGCCCAGACAACTCTTATGCCAGTTGGAAGCAGTTCACAACAACCCCATGTCGCTACTGGAGCACCAGCAATGACTACTCATCAACCACCACACACAACACCTGGTCATGCTCAGACAACTCCAATGCCAGTTGGAAGCAGTTCACAACAGCCCTATATCTCAACTGGGGAACCAGTAATGACCACTCCTCAACCAAAACACACAACACCTGGTCATGCTCAGACAACTCCAATGCCTGTGGGAAGCAGTTCACAACTACCACATGTCTCAACAGGAGCACCAGCAATGACTACCCATCAGCCGCAACACACAACACCTGGTCATGCTCAGACAACTCCAATGCCAATGGGAAGCAGTTCACAACAACCCCATGTCTTAACTGGAGCACCAGCAATGACTACTCATCAACCACCACACACAACACCTGGTCATGCTCAGAGTACTCCAATGCCTGTGGGAAGCAGTTCACAACTACCACATGTCTCAACAGGAGCACCAGGAATGACTACCCATCAGCCGCAACATACAACACCTGGTCATGCTCAGACAACTCCAATGCCAGTTGGAAGCAGTTCACAACATCCCCATGTCTCAACGGAAGCACCAGCAATGACTACTAATCAGCCACCACACACAACACCTGGTCATGCTCAGACAACTCCAATGCCAGTTGGAAGCAGTTCACAACAACCCCATATCTCAACTGGGGAACCAGTAATGACCACTCATCAACCAAAACACACAACACCTGGTCATGCTCAGACAACTCCAATGCCAGTCGGAAGCAGTTCACAACAACCCCATGTCTCAACTGGAGCACCAGCAATGACTACTCATCAGCCACCAAAGACAACACCTGGTCATGCTCAGAATACTCCAATGCCAGTTGGAAGCAGTTCACAACAACCCCATGTCTCAACTGGAGCACCAGCAATGACTACTCATCAGCCACCACACACAACTCCTGGTCATGCTCAGACAACTCCAATGCCTGTGGGAAGCAGTTCACAACTACCCCATGTCTCAACTGGAGCACCAGCAATGACTACCCATCAGCCGCAACACACAACACCTGGTCATGCTCAGACCACTCCAATGCCAGTCGGAAGCAGTTCACAACAACCCCATGTCTCCACTGGAGCACCAGGAATGACTACTCATCAGCCACCAAACACAACACCTGGTCATGCTCAGACAACTCCAATGCCAGTTGGAAGCAGTTCACAACAACCCCATGTCTCAACTGGAGCACCAGCAATGACTACTCATCAACCACCACACACAACACCTGGTCATGCTCAGACAACTCCTATGCCAGTGGTTAGCAGTTCACAAAAACCCCATGTCTCAACTGGAGCACCAGCAATGACTACTCATCAGCCACCACAGACAACACCTGGTCATGCTCAGACAACTCCAATGCCAGTTGGAAGCAGTTCACAACAACCCCATGTCTCAACTGGCGCACCAGCAATGACTACTCATCAGCCACCACACACAACACCCGGTCATGCTCAGACAACTCCAATGCCAGTTGGAAGCAGTTCACAACAACCCCATGTCTCTACTGGAGCACCAGCAATGACTACTCATCAGCCACCACAGACAACACCTGGTCATGCTCAGACAACTCCAATGCCAGTTGGAAGCAGTTCACAACAACCCCATGTCTCTACTGGAGCACCAGCAATGACTACTCATCAGCCACCACACACAACACCTGGTCATGCTCAGACAACTCCAATGCCAGTGTGGAGTAGTTCACAACAACCCCATGTCTCAACGGGAGCCCCAGCAATGACTACTCATCAGCCACCACACACAACACCTGGTCATGCTCAGACAACTCCAATGCCAGTTGGAAGCAGTTCACAACAACCCCATGTCTCCACTGGAGCACCAGCTATGACTACTCATCAGCCACCACACACAACACCTGGTCAAGCTCTGACAACTCCAGTGCCTGTGGGAAGCAGTTCACAACAACCCCATGTCTCAACTCGGGCATCAGCAATGACTACTCATCAGCCACCACACACAACACCTGGTCTCGCTCAGACAACTCCAATGCCAGTGGGAAGCAGTTCACAACAGCCACAACATTTCTCAACTGCAAAACCTCAGATGACAACAGAGCAGCCGATGTTAAGCAGTACAAGACGTGTTTATTCCACACCAGAGTATGGGACTACAACAAGGCTACCTTACATGTCTACTGCACCTCAGCACAAAACAGCAACTGTGATGACCACTACTGAAACCATTTTTACTTCAACAGGTAAGAAATGTGTGGCTTATAATTCCATTGCATGTTGTATCTAAGCTGGGCCCATTGCTATGGCTCCAGGTTCCA